>CAUYQG010057109.1:0-13288 GCA_963574415.1 Tarsius wallacei | reverse complement strand
TCCGACTCTCTGTCATCTAGGCTGGAGAGCAGTGACACCATCATGGCTCACCGCAGCCTCAACCTCCTGGGCCCAGGCGATCCCCCCTCCTCAACCTCCAAAGTAGCTGGGACTGTAGCATGCACCACCACGATTGGCTGATTTTTTGATTTTTTTCGTAGAGACGAGGTCTCGTTGTGTTGCCCAGGCTGGTCTCCATCTCCTGGGCTAAAGTGATCCTCCCGCCTCAGCCTCCCAGAGTGCTGGGATTGCAGGCCATATCTCCTTGCGAACCTGCTTTCCCAGTCTGCAAATTGAGGGTGTTGCCCAGGGGTGTCCCAGGATCTTGCAACTTAGAGTCGGAGAGTCTAGTTTTGGGGGCCTGGGCAGCCCCAGTGGTCCCACCTTCCGTCAGCAGAGGGGCCTCTCCTGGCCGCCTTGTCTCTCTCTTCCCACCCCGGCACAGCAGAGTCCTGCAGAGTGGATCCAGCAGGTGTAGAAACCAGCCCCTGTGGTCACAGCTGAAGACACAGTGAAGAGCGGTTTAGGGTGGAGAGGGCAGTGTCTGCACCAGCTCTTGCAGGCGCCCCTTGCCAGTCTGCCTTCTCGTCCCTGGGAAGAACCTCTTGGTTCCTGGGCTGCACATTTGGGGGTGGCTTTCTGGCCTATTTCATCAGCCATCAAGAAGGAAAATCAGGAACATTTGTTCACTCTCAGTTGGGACACAGCGAAGGGAGGAGGGCTTGGAAGCCAGCACTCCAGTCCCACCGAGCAGATGACACCCGTTGATCAGGCATTTCTGCCACCTGATGCTGTCGGGCAAACATGCCGGCCTGAGCTCCTCCTGCCACCCGGGCTGGCATCTTGGACCTGAGTCAGCACTCCACCCCAAGGAGCAGGGGCAGATCAGGAAACACTATTTACTTTTTATTTTGTGCATTTTTTATTTCTTTTGAGTCAGGGCCTCCCTCTGTCGCCCAGACTGGAGTACAGTGGCATGATCATGACTCACTGCAGCCTCAACTTCCTGAGCTCAGGTGATCCTTCCACCTCAACCTCTCAAGTAGCTGGGACTACAAGCACACACCACCACACCCGCTAATTTTTTTTTTTTTTGTAGAGACAAGGTCTTGCTATGTTGCCTAGGCTGGTCTCAAACTCCTGGTCTCAAGCGATCCTCCTGTCTCAGCCTCCCAAAGTGCTGGGATTATAGTGTGAGCCACCATGCCTGGTCAGAGGCAGTTTTTAGAAAGAGAAGGGGAGAGGCGAGCCCAGTGTTTGCATCTGGCAGAGCAGCTCTTTGATCCTCACTCGTCTTGGGGCCCCGTCCTCACCCCTGGTCTGCACCCAAGACTCCTGGTTTAATTAGTGAATTCAACAGCTTGGAGATGAGCAAAAGCATGCTCTCTGGCAGTGTGTGTGTGTTTTCACCGAGAGGCATGGGTGGCAGGGTTGCTGAGCCAGTCGGTAGACCTGTGCTCTGGCCCTGATTTGGTTGCAGATGGGGCTCTGTGACCCTGAGGGAGTGACTACCCCTCTCTGAGCCTCCATTTCCCTATTTTGTTAGAGGCAGCAGTGCATGGCGGTTGACTGCTTGGCTTTGAATGTTGGCTTTATCCGACCTATCAGTTGTGTGACCCCAGGCCAGTCAACCCCCGGTGCCTCAGTTTCCTGATCTGCAAAACGGGAATGGGACATACCCCATCTGATTGCTGTGAATAGTCAATGGGCTAAAATTAGTAAGACATTGAGCACAGTGCCCAGCATACAACAGGCGCTCAATAAATGTTCACTCATCAATGTCATTATTATCATTGTTACTGTTATTGTAAACTGGGAGGGATCGACTTCGATCCTTTCCGATATTCTGGGTTGTGTGTGTGTGTGTGTGTGTGTGTGTGTGTGTCTGTCTGCTTTTGAGACTGAAGCCAAGGGTGGAGAGCTGCTTGTCTGGTTCTTCCCTCCCCTACCCCATCCCCTGCGTTGAGGGACTCCTCCTGGGTCTTGGGACTGCTCTCATGATGGCCCCGTCCCTGTGGCAGGAAGCCCAGGTTGACGTCATGGCAATCTCCCGGTTCCCGGCGGTTGAGGGATGATGTTTCATCAGCTCGTGTGTGCCCACCCTTCCCTTCCACCCTGTTTCCCACCCTCGACCACGGGACGAAGACCATATGTGCGGATAATCAGTTTAAGCTGGGCAGCCTCTCCCACGTCCACCCGACTCGAAGGCCATCTTCCTAGAAGGCACTTTCGACTTCAAAATGCATGCTCTGGTTCCTCTGTTGTGTGGCTTTGTGTCTGGCTGGCCCCCGTCCCTTTCTTGTTCTGCTCTGGGTCTGCCACGGGGACGTGGGCCGGGCCGTGAAGTTCTCTGAGACCTGGGCTTCAGCGGCCGTCCTGGCTGGGGCAGCCTCATCCAGCTGCTCGGGAAGGGGATACTCGTCTCGATCCTGCAAGGCTGTTGCTCTGGGCAACCCAAGATGATGTGCATGGGGCAGGCACTTTGGGACAGCGCTCCCTCCTTGTCTCGGCTCACAGTGCGGTTCAGCTATGGCCCCATTTTGTAGATTGGAGAGTAAGACTCAGAAAAGTGGAAGAGCGAGTGTTGGGATTGGGATTGGTCCCAGGCTGCTTAGAGTTTCTCCTGCATGCTAGTCCACCATGTGGTATTTCTGCTTGTATCAGCACCTCTTGGGCACCCTGAGGCCCAGGAAAGATAGCTCTTAGATTCAGACAGGTCCCTCCTCCCTGTTTTCGGTCACCTTCCAGGCTCAGAGCACCTTATGAGAGCCCCTGTTTTCATCCCGCTTGGATCACTCAGCCGTCTTGGGGACAGTGAGGGGTAAGAGTTTCTTGGGGACATGGCTGCTTACAGGAGGAGAATGATCTTGTTAAGCCAAACAGTAGTGGAAAGAGGATGCTTATTGGAGCCACGGTTCTGAATGTGAACCCTGTTTGTGCTGCTTGCAGGCTGTGTGGTCTTGGTACCCTTGTCTGTGAAAAACAGAATTGCAGCATCGGTGATACTGTCAAGCTAAGACTCACCAGCTGCCACAGCCCATGACTCCAGCAGATCAGCACACATGGGAAACTCCCACTCCCAGGATGGGCCTGACGCAGGTCTCTGCTCCCCGAGGTGCGCAGGGCCCCAGGCTGCTGGTGACTCCCCCGTCTTTGTAGCCGTGTGGCTTCCGAAGGTGCTGCAGAGGGGAAGAAGGACACGGAAAGCCACGTGAATACTCAGCTGTTTCAACTGTGAGGTGACCCATGTCACTTCAGGGCCAGGTCGTCGGTTGGAACCGTCAGCTGGTCTCAAATCAGCCCTGAAAATGTGAGGAGCATATGGGAACTCATAGCCAGGTGTTAGGCCGGGCCCCGACCATCAGCCCAGTGCTCCCCTGACCCACTGTAGGGCTTACTGAGACTTACTGCTCTGAGAATGTTTTCCAGAACTTGCTCTCGCTCCTGTCCCCAGCTCCCCTAATGGTGAGGAGTTCCTCTTTGTGTGTCTGCGGGGGGCAAGGGGGGAGGGGGTGTGGGGAGAGGAGTCCACCGGAACCGTCTGGAAATGAGGGGAGAAGGGCAAGGGTGGGGCGAGACAAGCCGTAGGATTGGGGCCCACACAGTCTGCTTTGGGAGCTGCTGTGTGCGCGAGCTCTGGGACACCTTCAGAGCGCAACTGGCATCACCCATGGTTCCCGTCCTGCAAGTGCAGCCCAGACTGGCTCTTTGCCTTCCTGTGGGAGTGGACAGGGAAGGAGGAGTCCTGTTTTAGTTTGGATGTTGCCCCCTGAAATCTTACGTTGAAGCACGATCCCGGTGTTGAGGGTGATTGGGTTACGGGGCGGGCCCTGCAGGAATAGCTGGGTGCTGCCCCCCTGGTCACGAGCGAGCTCACTCTGCTTGTTCCCAGGAGAGCTGGTTTGGCAGAGCCCAGTGAGCCCTCCCCTGCTCTCGCTTCCTCTCTCGCCGTGTGATCTGCACAGGCCAGCTCCCTATCCCCTTCTGCCATGAGGGGAGGTTTCCTGAGGCCTCCCCAGCAGCAGAGGCTGGCGCCATGCGCCTCATTCAGCCTGCAGAGCCGTGAGCCAGACACACCTCTTTTCTTTAGAAATTACCCAGCCTCTGGGATTCCTTATTTACCGTTTTTATCTTTTGGGTCATGGTGTCACTCTGTCACCCAGGCTGGAAGACAGTGGCACAATCGTGGCTCGCCACAGGCTTGGCCTCCAGGGCTCAGGCTTCCTCTCGAGTAACTGGGACTGCAGGTGCATGCCACCATGCCCAGCAAATTTTTAAATTTTTTTGTAGAGAAGAGGTCTTGCTATGTTGCCCAGGCTGGTTTTGAATGCCTGGGCTTGAGCAGTCCTCCCGCTTTGGCCTCCCAAAGTGCTGAGATTATAGGCATGAGTCACCACACCCAGCTGTGATATTCCTTTAGAGCACACACACAGGCTAAGACTGGTCCCAGTGAGGCTTTCTAGGCCTGTTTTTCTGGGTATAGTGAGATGTGCAGGCCCAGGTTTGAGTCCTGACTGCTCTACTTAGCGCTCACTCATCTCTCCGAGGCTGCCTCGGTTTTCTCCTCTGCAAAGTGGCAAGAGTAGAGGAAAGCTGGAAAGGTCATCCTACTCCCAGCACACAGTAGGATCTGTGCGTTTGTACCTCTCTCCTCTTCCACTGGAGTAAGAAGGAAGAGCTGCCCTTGGCAAGGGAACAGCACCCAGGGAGAGGCTGGAAGGGGCCCAGCACATGTGCTCAGACCCCCAGGTCTCCACCTCAGGCTGCGCGCTCGTGCTGAATGAGTATGGCTTCCGTTTGAAATGGAAGAAGAATCTGGAGCCTGGCCCTTGGATCTAGGCCCGTCTTTGTCTGTCTGCCCCCGCAGATGCAAGACGTGGGGTGCCGCTGAGAGAGGCGCCCCGCACCTTGCCCTGTGTCGCTGCCTCTCCTCCTGGGGGGACAGACTGCAGTGCTGCTGTCTTGCAGGCCACATGTGCTGGGTCACCTGGTGCCTGGCATTAGGGCTCCCCCAGAGGGCAAGCCCTGCGAACCCACTCATTGGCTGTGGGAAATGCCCCCCTCGTTGGACCCTCCAGGGAAAAGTGGGGTGAGCTGGACAGAGACGTGGGGGGCCTGCCGTTGGAAGAGGATGGTGTCTCATGGCAGGTTCTGAGACCGTGTACAGCTGTGTCAGTTGCGTGGCCTAGGGCCAGTTACGTAATCTCTCGGCGTTGGTTTCCTTATTGGAAAATAGGGCAGTCACACCACTCATCTGCTGTGAGCTGAACTGTGAACCCCAAAATATATGTCAACATCCTAGCTCCTGGTACCTGTGAGTGAGGCCTCACCTGGGAACAGTGGACCCTTGTCCCTGGGGCACAGGAAAGCAGCTTTCCTCTGCAGCTGGGGACACGCTGACTCAGGCACACAGGTCAATGATGCCTGGTACTCGGGCCCCTTGGGGTCCTGCAGACATACCTCACCACTCCTGCCTGGCCTCGGCTTCTGGGGGGCAGGGGCAGCAACTTGGGGGCAGCTTGTGGCCCTGGGAGGCGAGGCACTGGTTTTCTGGGTCTGCCATGACGGTACTGCCATGGAGTGCATTGCAGCACAGAAGCTTGTTCTTGTGGTTCTGGAGACCGAACGTCTGTAGCCTCGGTGCCAGCACAGCGGCTCCATCCACAGCTCCAGGGAAGATGCGCTCGGCCTCTTCCTAGCTTCCAGTAGCCCCTGGCAACCCTTGGGTCCTTGGCTGTGGATACTACCCTGTCACGTGGCACTCTCCCTGTGTCTGTCTCTTCTCTCTCTCTCTTTTTTCCTTTTTGAGTCGGGGTCTCATTCTGTCGCCCAGGCTGGAGTGCAGTGGCATGATCACGGCTCACTGCAGCCTCAGCTTCCTGGGCTCAGGCAATCCTCCCGCCTCAGCCTCCCAAGTCGCGGGGAATCCAGGGACTCACCATTATACCCGGCTAATTTTTTGAGGTTTTGTGGAGACGAGGTTTAGCTATGCTGCCCAGGCTGGTCTTGAACCCCTGGGCTCAAGCAATCTTCCCACCTTGGCCTTCCAAAGTGCTGGTATTACAGGCGTGAGCCACTGTGCCTGGCCTCAGTGAGGTTTTGATACCCACTTATACCCTAGTTATGAGCGTCAAAGAAGGTAAATGTCTGCATGATAACTCACTTTGTGGATAGCTAAGCATTTGCCAGGTGCGTGATCCGTCTTTGCTCCCTCCCAGAAGGCCTGGAAGATGCTGGTTTGTAGCCTGGACTCAGGAAACGTCAGCTTATGTGAATGCGAACAGCGCTAGATGGAACGTTTCCTAGAAGTGAGTCTTTGAAATGACTGAATGAAATCTTGGCTTTCTGGAGTTGCCTGCCTCCTGCATCTCCTCCTAGGCTGGGAATATCTGTCGAGATGTGTTGTCCTTGCCTGACATTTGTCCTGGGTTCACCTTGACCTCCAGAAGTCACGGTGACGCCTGCCAGTTGGGCCCATCTCCCTGGGCATGTCTGGGCATCTGCTTGGGGAGGGCCCTTGGGTGGGCCCAGCCAAGGACCATCCGCTCCAGCACCGTTCCCGCAGGGCCCCTGAGGGCTTGGGCTCAGCCGTGGAGGCTGCCCCATGCCGGCGCAAGGAAGCAGAGGAGACAGCCTGCCTCAGAGGTCGGGAAGGCGGCTGCTGAGGACAGCGGCCTGGGTTCAGATCCTGGTTTGGCCTCATAGTTGACCCATCACGTACATTCTCGGTGCCTCCGTTTGAACTCGCGGGGCTTGATTCAGACGCACAGATGTGTCTTTGGGTAGACTGCGGTATGTCGTAACTATCCCGTGAATGCTGGAATTGCTCCAAGTGTTTTCCTGATGGCCCGTTTGCCTCCAGGGAGTAAGGGCAGAGACATTTCCATTCTGTGGACCTCGCAGGGTAGAGCTCAGCGCCTTGGGTGGAAAGATGCTTAGTATATTCGGAGCGAGTGAATGAATGGATGGAGTCTCAGCCATAGCTTCTCTGGGGTCCCGCCCTTCCTGTCTCTGCCCTAACCCCTCTTATGTAGGGCTCTGGGGTTTCCATGGCGACGAGCTGGCGAGCCACAGTCCGCCATAGAGCGCCCAGGGATTGGGGACAGAAGCCTTCTCACGGGGCCTGATGTACAGGTTGACAGCTGGGGGTGAAGAGAGGCCGGGGGGTAAGGGTGGCCTGGAAGACTGCAGGAAATGGGAGGTGGTGCTGGGAGGGCGGTCGCGTCCAGAAGGTGGGCTTCTTCCGTGACTGCCGGGAAACGGGCAACCCCAAGGCATTCCCAACCCTCCAGCACACCGGGCACCAGGCCTCCTACAGCAGGGCCCCCGGCGAGTGCACCCACGTCAGGAGCCTGACTCTGTGGGGAGGTCAGTGGGTCAGAAGGACTGTGTCCAGTTTGTGGGGACGTCAACCCTCAATCTCGTGGCTTCCGCCGCCCTGAGATAAACTCCGTTACAGAAGTTCAACCTGCGTGCCTTGTTGTGGGGACACCTGGTGTCACGGGATCGTGTGGGCCACCCTGCCGGACACCTTGGGTGGGTCATTGGTATGCTCAGGAGACTCTCGTGTGGCCCTGCCCTCTACCCACCCAGGCCTGCCTATCCCTTCTTCCAGCCAGCCCTTCTTCCCTCTGGACTGCTTGTTTTTCCATGTTTAGTTACCCGACTCCTCCTCATCCTTTGAAGCCCAGCCCCTGCATCGCCTCCTCCAGGAAGTCCTCCTTGACTCCTGATGGGTCGCATTCCCAGTCTGATTGTCTCTGATGACTCCACAGTCCTCTCCTGCGTGGTGTTTTGCCCCGCCGGGGAGCTGCTCGCTTATCTTATTAAACACCCACTCTCATCCACTCTCGTGTAAACCCGAAGGCAGGGCCGTGCCTGTCTGTCTATCCCTGCATCCCAGGCATCTGGCACAGAACAGGCACCCGGCAGGTGCCTGAGGACCCATCCTGTCTTCTCTGCTTTCTCCAGGGCGTGCCAGCCCTTTCCGGGTTGTTTGGGTGACGAGCGCCGCTCACGTGTGCTGGTCGTGTGCAGGGGCCAGGCACCGACAAGGCCTGTCTTGTCAGCCCAGAGAACGGTCTGCAGTGAGGCCTGAGCCCCAGCCCGGCTGCCGCCTACTCCACAGCCTTGGCGAGCTGCTCAGCCTCTCGGCCTCGCTGGCTGATCTGCAAAATGGGAACACAAAGAATGCCTGATCTACTGAGCTGTTGTGAGGACCACATGCGTGCATTCAGGTCACATCTCCTTTTCCCCCGTTTTGGAGGTCAGAAGTGCACGGTCAAGGTGTTGACAGGTTTGGTTTCTTCTAAGGCCTCTCCTTGACTTTAGATGGCTGCCTTCTCGCTGCATCCAAACAGGGCCTTTCTCCCGGTGTCTCCCATGAGTCCAGATTTCCTATTATAATAATAATAATAATAATAATAATTATTTTTTTGAGTTGGAGTCTCACTCTGTCACCCAGACTGGAGTGCAGTGGCCGTTCCCGGCCACCGCAGCCTCGACCTACTGGGCTCAGGCATTCCTTCTGTCTCAGCCTTCCAAGTAGCTACCACGCCTGGCTAATTTTTGTAATTTTTGATTTATTGTAGAGGAGAGGTCTTGCCAAGTTGTCCAAGCGGGTCTCAAACCCGCGGGCTCAGGCAATCCACTCACCTGAGTCTCCCAAAGCGCGAGATTACAGGCTGAGCCACCGAGCCTGGCTCAAATTTCCTATTATATGAATATTAATCAGTTTGGGCTAGGGCCCACCCTTGGGGGACTCACTTTCACTTAATCACTTCTTTAAAGGCCAGCTTCCAAATGCAGTCACATTCTGAAGAACTGGGGCTTAGGGTTTACACACATGAATTTGGGGGAACACAGTTCAGCTGTGACACCTTCTAATTCAGGGCTGTGATTATCCCCATTTTATGGTTGAGGAAACTAGGGCACAGAGAGGTCAAGTCGCTCCTCCAAGATCACACAGCTGGTAGACAGGTGCAGACATGGAAACCCGGGTGGTTGGAACCTGGAGCCCACACCCCGCCACCAGCTGGTCTGTTCCTGGCTACGGTCCTCTGTGGGACACCAGGGTTCTCCCCGTGGTTTCCTAACAGCCAGGGTAGGAGGGAAATTGGTGACCTCTCACCCGGCCCTCGGCTCCCACCCCACCCTTAAACCCTTATTTGGTAGCAGCTACCAAGAGTATGAGGGGACAGGAATCTACGCTTCTGCAACTGGGCTGGAGGGAGGTCGAGGCCACCGTGGGTCGGGGAGGAAGTGGAAGGTCCCAGAAGAAGCCCGGGACTTTTGGTTCCAGGGCTCTTCCTCTCTCCATGGTGCATGGCTTTGATTTTCCAAGAGCCTTCAACTCTTTGAAAATAATCACATTTTACCGGTGGCAGACTAGGGGAAAAAAATTAAAGAGTTCACATAGCAAGAGAATATGGAGCTAGAACAAAAGCATGTTCAGTGGAGGGAAACTCAGTCCCGAGCCAGCCTCCTGGCCCAGAGACACCCGGTGTTACCAGCCATGGGCCAGTCCCAAGCTGCCCTCTCAATGCTGAGCACTTCTGTGTCCGTGGCGTGTGCCTGGTGGCCGTCCACACATGCCACTCTGCACCTGGCAACAGTTGTCCTATATCAGGACATGCACCCCTGCTGGGTTTAGTTGGTTGTCTCCATCAGCGGACCCTGGGCAGGGCTTTGGGTGTGCGTCATTTGTGTAGGAGGTTGATGACAGAGAGCAGAGAGGAGCAGGGGGCAGGGGAGACCAACGCAAGGCTGAGGAGTGGTAAGCGGCTTGCCCTGTGGGCAACCGGGCTCAGTTCCAGGAGTCTATGCTGTGTGACCGTGGGGTGTGCCCCTGGAATCACACCGGCAGGCAGTGACACGGCTCCTGTGCTGGCCCCCTGACTCCCACCTCTCTGGTTGAGGCTGTTCGAGGGATTTAAGCTTCTCTGCACTGGGTGCTGGCAGCCCGCTCAGGCCAGGGCTGCCGGGGCTGCTCGGGGCAGAGGAAGCAGGGGAGCAGAATCGTCCACTGAGGCAGCGGGGGACCTGGGGGACCATGGTCTTGGGCGGGGCGTGTCCTTCCCTGTGGAGCCACCGAGCCCTGGATGACAGCCACTGATGCGCTGAGATCTGGTCTCCCACATGCCTCTCCTGTTGCCCACCGAGCGGATGGTCTGCACTGGCCACCTGTTGTGGGGTGACGACTGGGCGGCGGCCATCTGCCCTCCCTTGTGGTGGCCTGGCCCTCCCAGCCTCTTCCTGCCCTGCCCATCCCCGCTTGGTCTTCTAGATGCCACCACGGCCTTTCTGTCTTTCAGGGTCCAGGGGCCTGAACTGGGGGGTCTGGGGAAGAGCCTTTGGCCTTTGGGGAAGACTCAGGGGGAGCCCTGAGGGTCCGGATGGAGGATGTGATGAACTCTCCATGGGCACACCAAAGTGCTTTCGGCTTGTGTTTTGTTTCTCTTTCCAGAGGCTTCCTTCTGGGAGAACAAGCTGCTGGGCCAGGGCGAACAGTGGCCTCCGAGGGGGCTTGTCTTGCCAGAGGACAGGGCCAGCCTGGGAGTCACCTGGTGCGGCTGAGAGGTGGGGCTGGGCTGCCGGGGGTGCTTCCCGCCCCCCCATCCCGAGAGACTGACAGGGACCAGGAGTCTGGGAAATGTAGTATCATCCAAGAACTGTGGGAACTGGACCACAATCCTCCCTGGACTGTGAGTTGCTGTCCCTTGCTGTTCCTCAGCTGAAGTGATGGGGAGCACTGGACTGGGAGTCCAGAGGGTCCAAGCCTAGAGTCTGGTCCTGGATTGTCTCTAACAAACTCTTGCGTCCCCTGTGGACTTGATACCCCACCCACTTCAGGGAGGGCTGCTGGGTCTCAGGGCCCCCTTCCTAATCCAAAGGTCCCCCCCCACCCCCGCCCCGGGTTTCCCCTCAGGGTTTCTCAGGGAACCGGACCTTGGAGCCTCAAATCCCCAGAGAAAAGCGCCGAGGTGTGATTCTGGTGTGGTTGTTGCTGGAAGTGGGATGCTGCCTAAATAAATTAAGAACTGGAGAGGACAGTCGGCATTATTTTCAAGAGCGGGATGATGGACATCCCATTTCTTCCCTTTGATTTGATAATTTTTCCTTCGCGGAGTCGTTTGATGAAAGAAAGTGGTGATTTGCTGCACTCTGCGTGCAAATAAAAACATTCCTTTAAAAAAGTGGTTGCTATGTAATTGAATTGGAATAATGAGCAGTTTGGGTTTCCACATAGCCCTACCACTCACAAAGGTCTGTGTGGGCCTGTTTCAGAAGTGTGTGTGTGTGTGTGTGTGTGTGTGTGTGTGTAAAGACAAATGACCTCACCAATAGAATCCTTTTGGAAAAATGACGATGACAACTGTGATATAGCTTAAAGTCACGTGTGCAAGTTTGTGCTTATTTGCTGGTGAGAAATGTGGAGGGTTACCGTGAAATGCCGTGAAATGCCCTTCTGGAAGGAAGAGCTCTGAGGGCAGCCCTGCGCTCTTGTGACTGGATGGAAGCTGTAGGCAGGTGGGACGGAGTCCAGCCTTGGAGCCCACTGATCCAGCTTCCAGTCCCGGCTGCGCCTCTTGCCAGCTGCATGGTCTTGGCCAGATTTTTCATCCCATCTGAGCCTCAGTTTCCTCATCTGGAAAAAAGGAATGGCGCAAACAAGATCCTGCACCTAGCCTGATGCGGGGCGTGGGGGCAGTCTGCCAGGCTGGATCCCTTCCCTCCCTCCCCTCTCCTTCCTGCCCTTTGCCCCCTAGAAGCACAGCAGAGTTCTTCCATACACACACACACACACACACACACACACACACACACACACACGAGACCCACACACTGTATCGCCTCTCCCCCTTGACAATCCACTCGGAGTGAGATTTTTATCTCCATTTTACAGAATGGAAACCCGAGTTCCTTAGGTAATAGAAACGGTAGATGACCCAGCAGGTGGAGGGGCATAGAGAATTCGGAAGAAATTGTCTGAAGCTGAGCAAAGCCTGACCTCCATTGTAAGGGATTTCTGCCTGGGAGGTATGTTAATGCAGAAATGGATTCCTGGCGATGCTGCTTGTAGCCAGCCTGCCTCCCTCCTCCTTTCTTTCCTTCTCCCTGCCCTCCCTCCTGTATTCCACCCTGCGCACTAGCATTTTACTGAAGATTGGAGAGTGAAGGTGGTGCACCCGGAGGGTGGTGACATCACCGTCCAACTAGTGCTTGACTGACTTTCCTGGTCTTGAGAGTCCCTCAGCCACACCCATCATGGGACTCCGACTCTAGGACTCTAGGCCCTCCTGCCCGCTCCTCATCTTGTCTCAAAGCCCCTCCCTAGCCTCAGGCCCCCTTTGTCCCTCCCTGGAGGCCACCTGGGGACACAGAGGTCTCTGCTCTTTTGAAGGACCCCGGCCCTGTGTGGGTGACTCAGGTTTGTTCCTGCTGGCAGCAGAGGGCAGGAGGGGTGGAGATGGCCCCTCAACACCCAACCCACTGCCCTTTCCTGTTGTGCTCTCTTGTTGCCGAAGACCCTTTCTGGTCCTGGCTGGGATCCTGGCTGAGGACCAGGGGAGCCTTCCGGGCCGGGCCTCCCTGGGGCAGCTTCGTGCCTGTAGCGGGACGGCCTCCCGGGGCCTGACACCTGCCCTCACATTCCTGACGCTGCCTGACTCCCCAAGACTACGCCTTGCTTCCTAGAGGCTTCTTAGAAAACCTCATCTCACGAGCACTCCCATGGGAGCTGGTGGTCATCCAGAGTCACTCTGTGTACTTGTCTCTTTGGTGGTTGAGGGGGGCCGTCGACAGAAGTAGCACTTCCCCCCAAAAGAATTCAGGAGCTGGTAACGCGTGTCTGGGTGCACACACGTGCCCCTGTGTGGGCTCCGAGGGCCTTGAACCTGTGCCTTAAGGCCTTGCCAAGGGTGTGTCAGAAATGTGTGTGACATGGAAGGCAGAGGGTGACAATGTCTTTGGGGTGAGGAGCAGTGGGATCAGGCCAAACCCTTCCTGCCTGTTCAGTGGGTCCCAGAAGGAGCCGTGCGGCGCGGTGGTGAGAGCCAGCCTGGGGTCAGGCCGTCATGGGTGGTTTCCAGCCCTGCCCTTTTCTGGTTTGCCTGACCTCGGCCTGGTGCAGTCCCGGTGCTTCCTTTTGCTTCCGTGTGAAGCTAGATGACAGTGGCGCAGCGCTTGGGAAGGTGCAGTCACCGCTCTCAGAATGCACGTCGGGTGCCGGGCACAGTGCTGGCTGGGCTTCGGCAAGACCAGCTGCGTCGTCCCCGGGAGTCTGTGC
>CAUYQG010057107.1:0-20720 GCA_963574415.1 Tarsius wallacei | reverse complement strand
GGGAGCCTGAGAGAGGGCCAGCCGGGGATAGGCTCACAGGATGAGATCCAAAGCTCACCCGAAAGTCAGAGCAGCAGTTGTGGCGGCAGTGGCGGCGGCAGCGATCTAAGTCTCAGCATATCCTGTGTGGAGGGGTGGATCAGCTCAGACATAGGTTGCAGAGGCAGCCGTATTTAGACCGAGGCGGTGACAGTTCCAGGACCACAGCGGTGATGATGGTGTCCGGCTGTAGCAGTGAGAGCGACGTGTGTCTAGACCGCGGGCGGCTAGCCCAGCTGAGCCGGTTGCCGTAGGGGCGGGGCGGGTCGGGTGGAGCTGCCTACAGTGTCCCGCTGCAATGATCAGTGGCATTGGTATCAGCGGTGATCAGTAGCGGTGTCTTGGCCGTAGCGGCGAGCCGAGCCGCTTGCAACAGTGGCGCTGCCGCCCCAGAAGCCGGTGGTAGCGCTGGGTCCCCAGCCGCTGGCGGTGGTGGCGATCACTGAGCCGCTTGCGGCAGTGGCACCACCGGGTCGCTGGTAGCAGCTGCGGCGGTGGTGGGCCCCGGGTCGCCGGTGGCGGCGGTGGCACCTCGGGGCAGCGGCACCTGCAGCGTGGGCACCCCCTGGATCGCTGGTGTGGGCGGGCCCCGGGTGGCCTCGGCGGCGGCGTCCGCGGCGTGGGCGGGGCCCCGGGTCGTCTAGGCGGCGGCGCCCGCAGCAGCGCGCCCTGGGTGCCCAGGCGGTGGTGGCGGTGGCGCGCCTCGGGCCGGCGGCGTCCGCGGCGTGGGCGGGACCCCGGGTTGCCTCGGCGGCGGCACCCGCGGCAGCGCGCCCTGGGTGCCCGGGCGTCCGCGGCATGGGCGGGGCCCCGGGTCGCCTCGGCGGCGGCGCGCCCCGGGTGCCCGGGTGGCGGCGGTGGCGGCGGCGCACCTTGCACCGGCGGCCTCCGCGGCGTGAGCGGGGTCCCGGGTTGTCTCGGCGGCGGCGCCCGCGGCAGCACGCCCCGGGTGCCCGGGTGGCAGCGGCGGTGGCGCGCCTCACGCTGGCGGCGTCCACGGCGTGGGCAGGGCCCCAGGTCGCCTCGGCTGCGGCGCCTGCAGCAGCACGCCCCGGGTCCCCGGGGTGGCGGCAGCGACGCACCTCGGGCTGGCTGCACCCGCGTCCGTGGCGTGGGCGGGCCCCGGGTCGCCTTGGCGGCGGCGCCCGCAGCAGCGCTCCTTGGGTGGGCTGCGTCCGCTGCGCTGGCGGGCCCTGGGTTGCCTCCGCGGCGGCGCCCCGGGTTGCCGGCGGCTGCCCCGGGCTGCCGGCGGGGGCGGCAGCCGCTTTTACCTCAGGCCCTCTGTAATGCCTCTGCGGTGTCCGTGGACAAGTTCCGTGTGGGGAGCAGGCCCCCTGGGAGAGATGCGGAGTCTTTCTGTGTCCTCTTCTGCGGAGGTCTCACAGACCACGCTGCCCGGTCGCCATCTTGGCCCCCCTCAAGTTTTATTATTTAAGGCATACATTTTGTGAAACTATAGATGTCATAGATATTCATTCCTCTGGTAGATCTGAACAAAGTAAATTGAAAACCTTCTGAAAAGGATTCACCATTCTAGATGTCATTAAAAACATTAATAATTAATTGGAGAAGGTCAAATATCAACATTAATAAGAATTTAGAAGACATTGATTCCAACCCTCATAGATGACTGATGTGTTGAGGACTTCAGTGGAGGAAGTAACTGCAGATGTGGTGGAAATAACAAGAGAAAAGAATTAGAAATTGAACCTGAATATGCAACTGAATTACTGCAATCTCATGATTAAATTTGAATGGATGAGGTGTTGCTTCTAATGGATGAGCAAAGAAAGTGGTTTTTTGAGATGGAATCTATTCCTGGTGAAGATGCTGTGAATACTGTTGAAGCGACAAAAAAGGAGTTAGACTATTACATAAACTTAGTTGATAAAGTAGCAGCAGGGTTTGAGAAGATTGACTACATTTTTTAAAAAGTTCTACTGTGAGTAAAATGCTATCAAACAGCATTACATACTATAGAGAAATCTTTAATAAAAGAGTCAGTCAGGAATGAAACAAACCTCATTGTTGCCTTATGTTTTAAAAAAAATTGCCACAGCTACCCAACAACCACCACCCTCAAATTGCCAGCAACCACCTCTGTCTGAGGTATGCTTATAAATAGCTATTTAATAATTAAATTCCAGAATATCTCTCCAAATTTTATCATGACACTGTGTCATATGGACCCTCTGACCTCGAGACTTAGTAAAACACCTACTTTCTCAATTTGTAGATCTCATCCCCTTAGTAACTGCTGCTCTGGACCTAGACGGCCCTTCTTAATCTTGTCAGCCTCTTGAGTTCCTATTCAAACAACTTTCTCTGTTTGCACCTTGGCCAATTCCCAGAGTAACCTCTCTCCTCTACATCCTCACAGCTCTTGTCTATGATAATATCTATGTCTGTGATAGAATTCACCTCAGTATATTGCAGCAATTTTTTGTCTTTTTCCTACATTAGACTGTGGAGGCACATTATATGTTGATGCTAGTCTACTTAAGCTGGAAAGTCAATTATCAGGCTTTGTAAGGGCTATTGGATGCATCAGCAGACAAGGTTTTGGACTCCAGCTTTGCCACTTACTAGCTTGTTTCATGAGCTCTTGCAAGTCGATCAATGCTGCAAGAAACCCTATTTTCTATTTGATAAATGTAAAGTATTATTCTCTGCCTCATATAATTACTGCAAGAATTAAATAGAATTTGTAGATTTTTGTTAGCTGTAAAGTGTTAAACATAAAATACTTTTAAAAACTTACAGTATACATAACCTTAAAGTTATTGTTATTTACAGTGTCATTTCTTCAAAAATCATAAATTACACATAATCATGAAATCTGAATAGTTGGGAAAAGATCTAAGAAGTAATTTCATGTAACTCCTCAATTTTACAAATGAGGAAAACTTGATCAGAATGGGTTAAATGGATTGCCTAAGGTCACACAGTAATGACATAATTGAATTGGAAGCAGAATTCAACATGACCACAAGATTACAGATAAAAATTTTTTATAATGGAATAAATCTTGAAAATAATTGAAGCTTAAGAAAAATTTTAAATTATCTAAATTATCTAGTATGTTTACAACTTTAAAATTGCTTTTAACAAAAATTCAATCCCAATGAAAAATTCAGTTTTATATTTTTATTAACCTGACGATGGACATACTCGATCATCTAATTAAATCCTTCCTGATAAAGTGGATAGATTACTATGGTTGGGAAATTGTCTTTTAAGAATATATTATAACAGAATGTATTCTGGGTCGGCGTAGCCATGGCAGCTCGTGTCCTTTCCTCCTGTGTCCGCAGCTTACCCTTGGCCTTGGTGCCGCTGTCCTGGGTTCCCACGCTGGCTGCAGTCCAGCCTCTTAGCTGCTTTGTTCCCCACGGGAACCGGACAAGGCCTGGGCCTTTGCAAGTTCTGGGTCGAGTTACACAGCTGTGCCGCCAGTATAGCGACGCACTCCCCTTGACTTTAGAGGTCATCAAGGACCGTGTTCTTCACGTCTTGAAACTCTATGACAAGATTGACCCTGAGAAGCTCTCAGTAGATTCTCATTTTATAAAAGACTTGGGCCTAGACAGTTTGGACCAAGTGGAGATTCTCATGACCATGGAAGATGAATTTGGGTTTGAAATTCCTGATATAGATGTGGAGAAGTTAATGTGTCCACAAGAAATTGTAGATTGCATTGCAGATAAGAAGGATGTATATGAATAAAATATCAGACTCTTTTGCTTCACTGAAAGAAGACTCAGATGACACTGGCAAGTGTCTGGCATTTTGGCATTATTGCTGATTTTGACAAAGTAATTCTGTTGGACTTGTATTTAAATTGTATAAGTGTTTTACCCTTTGAAAATAAATCTATAAACCAAAAAAAAGAGAATATAACACATATACATATTATAAATAAATATACCTATTATGAACTCAGGATCATAGAGGAGTCCAAACTTTTCAATTAAACAGCCCTATCACCACCCCATCTTCATCAACTCTTCTAGTTTTATCCTTTTAAATTTAAAGACCCTGATCTATACTACAAAAGAAATATGACATGGAAGATAAGTATTTTCAAGTGCAAAGGAGTCAAAAGGAAAGGTAGGGACAAAAAAAACCAAACAAACAAACAGAAGAAATGAAGTCTTAAGAATTATGTTACTAATGTAGGGGAAAGGAAAAACAACTGCTATTTAAAACTGACATCACCCACTTCTGTCTGTAAGGAAAATAATATGAATTTTCTCCAGAGTGTACAGCACAATGTTCAGGGGACGTATATTGATGACTGATGGTAGGTGAACTTTCATAAATGATTTAAGAGGATTGAACACAACTTCTAGGAGTGGAAGAGAGGAATACACAGGGAGGGAGAAGCTCAGGAACATGCAGGGAGACTGTGACGCTTTACTGCTAAAGCAGGCTGGGGTGAGGTTAATGCTGGGACAGAGAACAGAAGATCCTTAAATTGAGAGACTTGAGGAAGAGTGAGTATTTAGCAGAATAAAAATAAAGAAAAATCAGAACATGAGTTAGAAATATGAGAAGGTCTATATTTGTCCCTGAGGTTATCTAGAGTGAGTCTGATGTTCTACCATAGGCGACATTCAGGCTGAAAACACTGCTGCTTATATCTTAAAAGACATCAAGGCCCTTGGCGTTCAGGTTATACCTGCTTGATACTTTTTCTTGCATAGTCTAAGGGATTGCTTTTCAACTCATCAGGAAGAGACTGGTAGTAACTCAAATCATTCTACTAAAAAGGTACCTGTACATGCATGTTTATTGCAGCACTATTCACAATGGCAAAAACATGGAATCAACTGTGCTGCCCATCAAAACGGGACTGGATTTTGAAAATGTCCATATACATGATGGAATATTACACAACTATAAAGAAAGACAAACATACAGACTTTACAGCGACTTGGATGGATTTAGAGTCTATAATACTCAGTGATCTATCACAGAAACAAAGAACAGAATACCACATGTTCTCACTCATAATTGGGCCCCTGAACATTTACCATAATACTATAAGAAAGGGATTGGCACTAGTGGGATGCTGCTTGTGGGGGAGGGTGAAAGAGCATCAATAAGGCTACCTGATCTCAAATCAAACCAGGCAGTGGGGACCAAAGGGAGGCCCAAACTTTACCTGTATGATATCCACTTGTATACCTAATCCTGAATTGTACCACACATCTTTAAAATTAAATTAAATTAAATTTTAAAAAGAAAGAAATCAACATCAAAATCACTGGCATATATTTTGCAGGCTCAACCTTCTATTCCCCCCATTTGAATATTGCAAAATGTATACAGTTTTCCACTTCTAGTCTTCTGGGACTTCTTCCTTTCTCATAATTTCTGATCAGTTATGAGTATCAACTCAGGGAACTCATAGGAAAGTTCTTCTATGGCTCTGAAGGTAACACAGTCACTTAACAAAGCTGAAAGTCTTCTTGTACACTTCCTGTAGTCCATCACCAATACCCTTCACCACTGTCTAATTCATATTTTGACACAAAGAGCATTCTTCATGATACAAAAATAAAAAACAAAATATGGACTGAGAGGAAAAAAAAGAAGAGACTGTACTTGAGTGCATGAGTGGGTATTCATCTCACAACCCTAACAATTATGCATGACTTAGTCTTTTTTTCTACCTCAAAAGGTAAGAGACTCATAATGCAACATGATGTAATAATAAAACAATTGAATGGGAGGCCAGAGAGCTCAGGTCAAGATTCACTCTTCACTACTCAGGTCACATTGTTTCTCTAGTATTCATTGTCTTCCTCTTTAAACTGAGAAAATGGACCCGCCTGGACAGACGAGACCTCATCTCTACAATAAATCAAAAAAAATAGCCGGGCGTGGTAGTGCATGCCTATAATTCCATTTACTTGGAAGGCTGAGGCAGAAGGATCGCCGGAGCCCAGCAGGTCGAGGCTGCGGTGGCCGGGAGCAGCCACTGCACTTCAGTCTGGGTGACAGAGTGAGAATCCAACTCAAAAAAATAAAAAAATAATAAATAAATAAATAAATAAACTGAGAAAATGGAACCAGATCAGTAGTTTTCAAACTTTTCTTTTTCTTTTTTTTTTTTTAGTTAATGTGCTGTATTATGTTTTCAATAAATGTTATATATATTTGAAAACAGTATGTAAAATGTAGAGAGTAAAATTTAAATATTCATTCTCAAATTTTGTGATTCTAACAAAAATAAATTATGATAGTTAATATCTTTTCTATTGATGCATAATAGTTGTATTACTTGGGATACATGTAATATTTGAGCTAGTGAGAAAGAATTTAAAGTAAAATTGAAAATTCTGATAAAGTTTAGAAAAAATTGAGAAAATGGTTGTGTATTTTTAATATGTGGATTGCATTTTTTGTTTGTTTAAAATATACAATTTAGAGGGACAAGCATAAGTGCTAGAGTCTCCTAACAATGTGTCATGGGACTACTGGGTCAAGAATAATGTGAACACTCAGGCATAACCTCATAATATCAGTTTATCTTCTTTTTCCTGTTACTTTTATTTTATAACTCATTTGCAAGTACTACTGATTTAAAAATGCTATGATTTTATCTCACTTTCATCTGTAATTAATAAAAGCAATGTAAATTAATCTATTTCTTGTTGATTGGGGTGCATTGGTCAGGACTACAAATGTAAGGGCAATTCTGTATGTTGTGGTCCACCATAGTTCTAAGACGAGTCAATCTGGATCATCACTCATTGAGAAATAATTCTATCCTCAACTGAAATGCAATTAAACCTAAAGAAAAACTGTTTGAAGCATTTTGGACATAAATATTTTCATTTTGAGAAAGCCACTTTTACTTTTTAAATGCATGATTTTGTTTCCAACTCTATATTGGAAACATAGAAATCTATGTTGTCAATTTTTGTAGGTATAAGATAAGAAAAGTAAGTTTTATTTAGCATCCAAAGACTCAGAATCTAGTACTGGATGTACAATGTACTAATGTGTAGCCTTAGACAAATTATGAAACTTTTCCAAAACCTCAGTTTTCCACTTAGTTTTTACTCAGTTTTTTATTGTGATTCCTGCAAAATAAGACTCTTATGTGGGTCAAATAGACAGTTTATTCAACAAATATTGATCACACTCCTGCAATAGACAAAGCAGTAGGAACTGAAGACTGAAGACATGTCAGAAAGTAAGCAGATGTGATTGCGTTCCTTATGGGACTCACATTCTAGTGGGTAGACATAGCTGATAGCAATCATAATATGTCTAGGGGAAATAAGTTCTACAAGGAAATATTACAGGTTAGGGGGGATAGAGTATAATGGAAGTAAGGGAAATAATTTATCAAGGGTGACTGGAAACAGACTTTGAAATAAAGAGAAGCTGAAACAGGCAAGTCTATTTTTGTAACAAATAGCAGAAACCCTGATCAAAATTAGTTCAAGCCTTAGCTCCACCTCAAAATAAATGAACTCTGTTCCTAAAAAGTCCAACAATGACTCTTACTTCAAATTGTTACATCTTGCAGTTCAAACTGCATTATCAGGATTCTCTCACTCTCTCAATTTCCATTGTGTTTCCTTTTTCCTACTTTTTTCTGCTTTAGCTTCACTCTCAGGCAAGTTTTCTTATTTGTATTTTTTTCGAGTCCTGAAAAATATGATCCCCACCCTTTTAAGGCTTATGCATTCTTAGAACATGTTAAAAAGTGATGATGGATTCATGGGTGTATTCATATGTCCAAACTAATCATATTATATACATTAAACGTGCACATTTTGTCCATTTTTATAAATTATATCTCAAGCTGTTTTTAAAAATGATAAAAGAAAAAATATTTCAGCCAAAAGTTTCAAGGAGGATTTTTTGGCCTATCTTGAGTCACGTATCCATCTCAAAATTCATCACTGTGGCCACTGAAGATAATAATAATTTTTAATTAAGATATTCACCTTTACAGATATTTTTAAAAGAACCAATTTTTAAAAATATTCCTTTCATCTTAGGTCAGCTGCTTTGTTTATTAATGCTGGCTCTACGCTTTCGTGTTGTTTACCCTCAATTATTTGGTGACTTAAACTTTTCCGGTCAAATTTAAATATAAAATATCAGGTTGATTATTATAGACATGTGTTGCCTTGACAATTGTGAAGTCAATTTCTGCAACAAGCCTTTTTAAAAACTAACCATGACCTCTCTGTAAGTGGTGCAGACATACTCAGGCAAGCACCTCTCCTTTTATGCTGCTTCAGTGCAGAGTAGATAGCTAACACTGGGTTTACTTTTATTGTCACTGTAGGGCTATCTCTGTACTCAGGGTAGAATAAAGTACTTCGAAGCAGAGATGATTTTGTTTGTCTTTGTCTTTTGTGAACTTCTAACATGTATTTTAGTATTTGCTTTTGTTGTTGCTGTGCAGGCTTTAAGCTACATGTTATGGACCCCTACCCAGAGACATATTTATTTGCTTAAGAAGCTCCTTGTTTTAGTCCGGGGACATTAACAAATGTTGACTGTTATGTGAGCATTCAGAAACTGTATTAAAAATATCAGGAGAGCATAGTCTAGATAGGGTAGTTAGAAGTAGAGATAACTTTTTGGTTAAGACCTGAAAAATAGATGGAATGCAAATAGTCGAGAAGACGGTCTTTTCAAACAGAGGGAAGACTGGGTGCAAAGTCCCTACAAAGTCACACACACTTGTCATGTTATTGAAAGTGATCACAAAGCATAAAGAAAAGGTGGGAAAACAGGCTTAGGTAAGTTGGAAAAGTTTTGTAGATGTGGAATTGATTAGGCTGTGGTATTGAACTGATTTTTATTATAAGTACAAGGGGAAGTTAATCAAAGAACTTTTAAGAAGTAAGGGGAGATATCATGACCTGAATGTTGCTCTGAAAATATATCTCTGGCTATTTTATAAAAATTTGATTTAAAAATTTTTTTTAATTCTTTTTTTTTTTTTTGAGTTGGAGGGCAGTGGCACGCTCATGGCCACTGCAGCCTCGACCTGCTGGGCTCTGGCTAGCCTTCTGCCTCAGCCTTCCAAGCAGCTGAAACTACAGGCATGAGCCACCACGCCCGGCTAATTTACTTATTTATTTATTTTTATTTTTTATTTTTTTGTGTTGGAGTCTCACTCTGTCACCCAGACTGGAGTGCAGTGGCGTGCTCCCAGTCACTGCAGCCTCGACCTGCTGGGCTCTGGCGATACTTCCGCTTCAGCCTTCTAAGTAGCCGGAACTACAAGTGTGGGCTACCATGCCCGGCTAATTTTTTTTTATTTATTGTTGAGACGAGGTCTTGCCATGTTGCCCGGGTGGGTCTTGAACCTGCGGGCTCAGGCAATTCACTCGCCTCGGCCTCCCAAAGTGTTGGGATTACAGACTAAGCCACCGAGCCAGGACTGATTTTTAAAATATTTTAATAAGAATGAATCAGAGAGACAAGGTTGGATGTTCTTGCATTAGCCTACCCAAACAATGAAAGTCAAGAAGAGTAGCATTGCAGAATTTAAAAAAAGTAGAGTTTAGATAGTTTAGAGATAAAACCAGTAGGACTTCCTAACAAGAAAGAGAGAAATCTAGTATATCTAAATGACAGCCTCTCCCTTGATTTTTTAATTATTGTTTTTAAATTATTTAACCTCTCCGTGCCTTAGATTTCTCAATTATGAAATAAGAGAAATTTCATCTACCTCAGAGAGTTGTTATTAAGTATTGGCTATTATTATTGTTGAAATACATTACTATCATTATTGTTTTAATCAGATCAAAGCTACTCTATTTTCTAAATATATTTCAGAATTTTATATTTGTTCCTTCCTGTATTTCAACACTGTTATGAAAATATTCTTTACTACAGATCTTTGTCCTGATATTTCAGTGAAATTTAAGGAAAATGGAACATAGATTAAGTTTGTGTGCTCACGATACTACCATGAATTGAAATATATTTGCAATTTTTCTACTGCTAAATGATACGACTACTCACTGCCAATGTGAAGGAAGCAATGGAATATTCTGACCCGTCACTATCTCCACCTATTACATGGATGTTTTTGAAGCAGTTCTTTTTCGTGTGAATGTGGGAGTAGGCTGAACATAGTAGTGAAGACAGGTAACACTTTATTTACATTTTGGGAGAAGTATGAGGGTAAATCAAGCTTTTAATAAATGGGCAACATACTGCAGCAAGGAGTCTATGTAGTGTGTGCCTCAGCCTGGGTTCACCACAGCGAGAAGGGAGGCCTGATGCCCCAGATGCAGTTCCACCAACCTAGTCGGGATGAGGAGAGTACATGGCCTGGAGATGAGCTTGACCCCTCTCAACCCCAGAGTCCCTGTGTGGAGCAGAGAGGCCACAGGTAAAGAGGAAAAGGAATAGCATATCTTTCCTTGTCTACAAACCTTGTGATTTGTTTGTACCATGGGCATGCATAACCTAGTCAAAAATAAATACTTAAATAAAATTAATAAAATGTTTATAAAATGCAAATAAATGGACAACAGAATTAGGATCCATGTGTCAGAAGGAGGGCTTGAGTTGAGAGATAAACTTAGGGGTAGTAATAGATACTGAAGGAAATCAGAGAATGCTGAAAAAGCTTTGAGAATCAGGAAGATATGATCAGGCAGCATGTAGGGGGGATGGTCACCAGATGAGTCCTGATTTTGCCACCACAATATATAAATGGATCAGCCTTGTTTGAAATGCCTACTATGTCTTTCATTTCACCATGCTATAAATCCCATTTATCCTTGACCACTGCACAACATGTTAGTTCTTCTGATATTTTATTATCCTCTATATTCTCCATTGCTATATTATTCTGTGCTTCTCCATGGATCCAACATCCTACTATTCTGTTTAATATTAATGCATCCAGTGAGATGGAATCCCTGTATTAGAAAGAATAAAGCATAATGAAATAAATTAGCCTCAGAATATTAACTCATTCACTTTGCCTTATCTGAAACTTAGGTCGCCACAAATATTGTCACCTATACTGAAACCCCCACAAGCCAAAGTTGTCTTTTCTAGCTCAACATACAGTCTTCCTTAGCAAATGTTCCACACACACTAGAATTCTACAGCCTCTGGCTCTTGTGCCCTATAAATGTCAAATAGGTCAAATTAGTTGAAAATAAGTTCAAATATTCCATATAACTATTGATATTTTTTCTATTTATTTTGTAATGTGCTGGGAGAAAAATGTTCATATTTTCAATAATGTCTTTGTTTTTTCATTTAGTCCTGTTTTCACTTTCTCTATATTGAAACTGTGTATTATGTATAGATACATACACATTTCAGATTATTATGACTTCCTGATGAATTGACTGGTTTATCAATATGAAATGATTAGATTTACTTCTGGAAATACTCCTTGTTTTAGTCTACTTTCTCTGATATTAATATAGACACTCTAGTTTCTTATGATTAGTGTGTTCATGACAATTAAAAAAAAATCTTTTTAACCTATTTGTGATGTTATATATAATGACTTTTTTGTAAACATCATATTATTGAGTCAGTTCTACAACCTGATAATCTCTGTTAAATTAAAGTATTTTTATCTATTTATGTTTAATCTAGTGTCACAGTTGTATAGAAAATTATCATCTACCTAATTATTTTCTATTTGAATCATCTGTCCTTTGCTCCACTTTTTAAAATTTTCTGCCTTATTTTAGATTACGTGTGTATTTGTTTAGTATTCTATTTTATCTCCCTGAGTTTCTTGTTAGTATTTGCTTTAGAGATGACAATATGTTTCTGTAATTTATCACTATGTCCTATAAATTAATAGTATACTATCCATATATAATTTGTGAATATTACAACTGTATAATTCCACTTAATACCCCTATAGCCATCTTTTGTGCTATTTTGGAATTACACTTACCTTGTATATGTGGTTTTGACTTGAAAGTACACTATTCTAGCCTGGCTCGGTGGCTCAGCCTGTAATCCCGCGCCTTTGGGAGGCTGAGGTGAGTGAATTGCCTGAGCCCGCGGGTTCGAGACCCGCCTGGGCAAGCGAGACCTCATCTCTACAATAAATCAAAAAATCAGGCGGGCGTGGTAGCGCGTGCATGTAGTTCCAGCTACTCGGAAGGCTGAGGCGGAAGGATTGCCGGAGCCCAGCAGGACGAGGATGCGGTGGCCAGGAGTGGCCACTGCACTCCAGCCTGGGCGACAGAGTGAGACTCCAACTCAAAAAAAAAAAAAAAAGTACACTATTCTTTTTACTTTAATTTAAATAATTATCTGAAAATGTCTTTGCTTCACTTTTATTTTGAAGGCTATCAATAACATGTATAGAATTCTAGGTTGAGAATGTAAAGGCCTGCATTCTAATGAGAAGCCAGTACCAGTGGACTTTTTTTTTTTTCCTGAGTCTCAATCTGTTGCCCAGTCTGGAGTGCAGTGGCATGCTCATGGCCACCGCAGCCTCAACCTGCTGTGCTCAGGCAATCCTTCTGCCACATCCTTCCAAGTAGCTAGAACTACTGGTGCACACCACCATACCCAGTTAATTTCTTTTTTTTTTTTGAGTCAGAGTCTCACTCTGTCGCCCAGGATGGAGTGCAGAGGCACGCTTACGGCCACCCTAGCATCGATGGGCTCATGCAATCCTTCCGCCTCAGCCTTCCAAGTAGCCGGAACTACAGTCATGTGCTATCACACCCAGCTAATTTTTTTATTTATTGTAGAGACGAAGTCTTCCCAAGTTGCCCACACTGGTCTCAAACCCCTGGGCTCAGGCAATCCTCTCGCCTTGGCCTCCCAAAGTGCTGGAATTACAGGCTTGAGTCACTGCGCCCAGCCTATTTTTTTTTTTTTTTTTTTGTAGAGATGAAGTCTTGCCAAGTTGCTCAGGCTGGTCTCAAACCCCTGGGCTCAAGCAATCCTATCGTCTCTGCCTCCCAAAGTGTTGGAATTGAAAAATCATTGGACATTCTTATTACTTTCCCCTGGAATATAATAAAACATTTTTTTCTCTGCTACTTTAAATATTTTTGCTTTATCTTTGGGTTCTTGATAAAAGAACTATAACGTGCCTAAGTATTTTGTGTGTGCCTGTGTTTATTCTGCTTTCTGCTGTTTGGTTTCTTGGTTTTGTGAGTTGATGTTTTTTATCACATTTGAAAAAATTTTGCCATTATTTTTATTATGGTTTTCTGTCCCAATCTCTCTCTCTTTTTTTCTAACTCCAAATAAATATGTATATAATACCTTATATTTTACTGCGGATTATTGAGGTTTTTCCCAACCATTTTTTATTTCTAATGCTTTGGTTAGAATAGTCTCTATTACCTTATTTCAAGTTCAAATTATTTAAGTTTAATAATCTTGTATTCTTTGGCCTTCTATCTGCTGTTAAGCCCAAATAATAAACTTTTCATTTCAGATTTTACATTTTTGAAATCTAGAGTTTTTATTTCTCTATTGATGTGCCTTATCTAATTTATTATGTTCACATATTCTTTAATATTTTAAGCTTATTTATAATAATCATTCCAAAGTCCTTGTCTTAATTTCAAGATTTCTGCCATCTTGTTTTATGTTTATATTAAATTTTTATCCTCCTTTTAAGTTATATTTCTTGCTTCTTCTAGTAAATTTGACTTGTATCTTATACATTGTATATTTTACATTGTTGAGAGCATGGATTTTGTTGCCTTCCTTTAAAAACTGTTGAATTTTCATTTATTAGGAAGTTAATTTATTAGCACATCAGTTTCATTTTTTAAATTGTATTGTTTAGGTTTATTAGTTAGAACTCTAATGTCTTCGTTAAACTCTAAGTTACCTCACAGCTTTCATTATCTATTGTCTGAAAAGTCTACAGTCAGAGAATCAACTTGAGCATTAACTGCTCAATATGTCATGGAAGAGTTAAGACAATTCCCATGCAGATTTCTGGGTTCCTTTCTCTTTCTTTCTTATAGTGTGGCCAATTGGTAGATATCATTTTCCTTAGTAACTCCAAATTCTGATCTCTGTCTTCTTTGGTTAGCACATACCCTGCTCGACATAGCCTCTACTTCCCTTCACTAAGTTTTCAAGTGCCTTCAGGCATAAAATCAATGCAATTGTAGAGCTCACTTCATGCACTGCTCTTGTCTCTGGAATCACATCCCTATGCTAAATGTCCAGTGTTAAAAAAACAGTTGCTTTAAACATTTTGCCCAGATTTTTGGTTGTTTATTATGGAAGAACAAAAGCCACAATCTTGGTCGGGCTCAGTGGTCCAGCCTGTAATCCCAGCACTTTGGGAGGCCGAGGTGAGTGGATTGCCTGAGCCCTGTGGATTGGCGACCAACCCAGGCAACTTGGTGAGACCTCATCTCTACAATAAATTAAAAAAATTAGCCGGGAGTGGTAGCACATGCCTGTAGTTCAGTTGGAAGACTGAGGCAGAAGGATCACTGGAGCCCAGCAGGTTGATGCTGGGGTGGCTGTGAGTGTGCCACTGCACTCCAACCTGGGCCACGGAGTGAGACACTAACTCAAAAAAAAAAAAAATCTACAATCTTGTTCAGGATCTTGGTCATGCCTACACAAGGGTTCTACAGCTGTCTTTTCTTATCACCCTTTTTATCCATGAACAATTTAAGATAACAACAACAGTTTAAGATAACTACAACAACAAGGAAACCTTTTATGTGAAGGACATTTTGTTGTTTTACATGAACACCTCTTCATTTCCAGGTCTTTAATATTATTATTATTATTTAATAAAGACCCTAGATTGCAATGGTTTACAGCCTCTTCTTTGTCCTCTGTGTTGTCAATATCTTAGGAGAAACCCAGGCCGATCTGGTGACATAAACAACATTCTGATCTTCAGTTCTCTGATTTGTTTCTCTACCACTTGCTTTTTAGTCTTCTTAAGGTCTATGTCTTACTTTTATAACTACTCTCTGGGTTTTGCCAGCACTTGAAATATATTCTATCTCTTCAGTTTTGAGTTTGGGCACCTACAACTTCAAGCACAATCTGCTATTCTTTTATTAAATTATTCCCAGATCTTTAGTCATTTAAGTTCCTTGGGAACTCTGGTACATACTTACTATCCATGTTCTGTCTTCTTTTGACTAAATTTCTTGTTCTGTGTATCAGAGATTTCACATTTTTGTCAATACCTTCAGAAACCTCATTTATTTGACTTATTGCACCCTATACTATCCTACCCTACCAAAATAAAACAAAACTTGGTACTCAATTTTCATCTGTCTGCCTTCTCGGGCATCAGGCTGCTAAATATAGTACAAAAATAGTACTTTACTCAGATTAGTGCCACTAAAGTTTATGATTCCCTGCTTCCCGTGAGGTTTCAATTTGTCATAACACTTCCATGTTTCTTTTGTCATGTTCTTTTCTGTTTACCACAGAAACTATAGCAAACATATCTACCTACTTCTAATAGCTGTCACCCTCACTTACTGTCTAAACTCAACCAATGTCCTTTCCTTGAACAGAAGTCATCAACTGAAAAAATCTTTCAGTTTCCTTCCGTCAAAGTGATCAACATCAGCTTCCGTCCTATCCATGTCTCCTGTGGTGATAGAAAATATCCCTTCTCCTGCCCAAGTGTGTGATTACCCTACTCATGCTGGACTGTGATCTGTTTTCTTGATCGTTCTCTTTATCTCCTCAAAGATTCCCCTTCTGCAGGCTTCTTTCCATTAGCATATAAATATATTCAAGTCTCTCTTCCAAAATCTCTCTTGACGCCAGGTTTTCTCTAACTCTATTATCTTTTCTTTCTATAGAGAATCTTTAGAGCCAAGCTATCTAAAGTCATATTTCAGATCTGCCACTTCCCAGTTGATAACAATTAATGTAACCTTTAACCACTAATTTAACATAACTGTGGATCCTCTATCTGAGATAACTACCTTATAGCTTAGACTAAATATTAATATACATGAAGCATTTGTAAAGGCCTGGAAAATCAAATGCTAAGTAAGTACTGGATATAATAATACATATTATTATTATTTAAGCCAATTCCTAAAACAAGTATTAATACAAGTTATATTCACTTTCTTATTTCCCTGTTACCACACAGCACTCAGAAATCTGGCAATATATCAAATGTTGAGTGAAATGTTCTTTCCAAGACTTTTGCTAAACCAAATAGGTATTTCTCAGTTTTTCTTATCTGATTTTCAGCAGTATTTGACATTGCCAATCATTTCCTACTTTCTGTAACATTTTACTCTGTGATTTCTGTGAAAGTATACTCTCTGGGATTTCGTCTATCCTTTGGGTGTTCCTTCTTGCTACATTTTACCTTTTTTTCTTTTTCTTTCTTTTTTTTTTTTGGCTTTCATTTTAAGTGTTTTTTTGACATCTTAAATGCCAGTGTTTTCCAGAATTCTAGATGGGTCTACATATTCTCCCTGATCTCATTACCCCTAGGTCTTCAATATACTTGCTGATTGTTCAAATACCTCTCTGTCTTCAGCTGAAACCTATCTCTTGAGCACTAAGGCTGCTGAAGTCTCCACAAGGGTCCTAGACTCAACACATATGAGATTTATCTCATCATCTCCTACTTCCCTAAACTGTTCATCCTCATACGTCCCTTATCTCAATATGAAATAGCCCTGCCAATGGCACCCTGCAATGAAGAACTTCAGGAGCCACCGTTCATTTTGCAGTAGGAAAAAAGAGGACAGTTTACATAAAACACAATATTAAAAGTGCCCCCCTGGATTTGTACAACATGGCCATCTGTCTAGTTATCTCAGTCAAACCTCATATGTTATTCTCGACTCTTCTCTCCATCATATCCAATCCCTGTCTATTCCAGTTCCTAAATCCCTCACAAATCTGTTTTCTCTCCATCTCTAATACAACTCTTCCAGTTCAGACACCATTATGTTCCTGATACTTTTAATATAAAACCCAACTTCTTCACACAATTTTCAGAATCTTCAGGTGTTGTCCCCACTTGCCATTCTGCCTTCCAGTCTAGCTACATTCCCTTAGAACTCTATAATCCAATCATACTGGAAGTTTCCCGGTTGTACTACATTTTGTCTTACTTCTGTGATTGCTTTTCTTTCAACTTGGAATAATGTGTTTCTTTTTTTAGGATCCTAGGAAAGCGTATAAATGTAAGTAGCTTATTTAGGAGATGATCCTGCGAGAAATGGCAGAAAATAAGACAGGAGGAAAAGAAGGCGATACAGCATATATTAATGGGCATGTTGCCATCATAGGCAATGGATGCTCAATTCTACTGGGAGAACTTTTGGTATATAATGTAGAATAGCCTCAGAATAGCTCAAGCAAGAACCAAGGAAATTGGGCTATCCATTATTTACATCCTATTGTTCTCATTTGAGAGCATTTTCCGAGGGGTCAGTTCTCCAGCCTGACTGTTGGACAAGCTGGAGAATCTAGAGAAATCCTTAAGTCAGAGCATGACAGGGGCTGAAAATACGCTATCAACATGCACTGAGAACATACATAGGAAACCAAACCTGAACACTGATTACTCCTTTAATATTCCTTTTATATGTCCCTTTTAAATTTACTTTTTTTTTTTTTTGAGACAGGATTTCACTCTGTCACCCAGTCTAAAGTGTAGTGGCACCATTATAGCCTACTGTAGCTTCAAGTGATCCTCCTATCTCAGCCTCCTGAGTAGTTGAGATTATAGGTGCACAACACCATGCCTGGCTAATTTAATTTATATGTGTGTGTATGTGTGTGTGTGTGTGTGTGTGTGTGTGTGTGTGTGTGTGTTTGTCTTTTTTTTTTTTTTTTTTTTACAGCAGGGTTTCACTATGTTGCCCACACTGTTCTCAAACTCCTGGTCTCATTTTGTTTATTTTGTCATTTATCAAGTTTTAGTTGGAGAAATTACAATTAACTAATAAATCAATAAGCCATATGTCTAGTTTGATATGGTTTTCCTAAAACCTGGCACATAGTAGATACTCTCTAAACCTTTTAACTGAACTCTTTTGTTGAATATGGTATTTTATACTTTGTAGCAGGAATTACCTATCTTTTAAGATTGTTTTAGGTGTCACAGACTTTTATTCACCACTTTCTGCCTCATTCTGATAGAAAAATGGGTATTTGGAAAAGATTTTGCAATAAAGTCAAAGACACTGTTTGAGATATCAAATAGTAATTCTTAAAATGTGGTTTTCTTACATCAAATACCTTGTGTCTAGTTTTCTCTTAGTCATTAACCCTCCATCCTGAAATACTGTTTCAAAGATGTTCTTTGAATGCCCACATTTGAGAAATGACAGAAGACAAACATTTATGCTATAAAATAAGCGAAAATGTCATTTTTAATATGTTCCAAGTGCTTGGCACCTATACTGATTGGCTCTAATCATATTGTCTGGTGAGATTTCCTCTCCAGAGATAACTAATTGGAATGACACAGTTGTAACAGTGAACACTGGGTGAAATAATCAGACAGTTCCAAGCTGAATGAATGACTTTTGTGTCAGATGTTGCGGAGCTGAACCATTATGTGTTGTTTTCAGATTTCTGCACCTCAGACAGAGTTTAGTTCTTTTCTTTTTTCTTTTTTTTTTCTATAGCTTCCATTTTTTGGCAAGGAAAATCACTTCCTTCTGCTGCTTCAAATATTTTATTGTTTCTCATTGCCAAAAGGAAAAAGTCCAGCATCTCTATCTTGAAGAACATCAGTGCAATTTTTTTGTTTGTTTCTTAGTTTCTATACATTGCTAGAAATATGTAAATAATATTTGTAAGAGTCTAATTTTTTTTAGTGCCAATCACTGCACTTGGTACTTCATGCATAATATTGTATTTAACCCTTAGGGCAAATGAGATAACATATGTAGAACCCGATTTAGATTAAATAATGTATGGAAACGCTACAGAGATACTACCAGAATATGATCCCAAGTCTAACTCAAAGCCAGACACCTTATATATTGCTGCCTACTAACTCCTCCAAGATTCTTCTGAAGGCAAACTCTGTTTCAGACATTAACTAGGAGATAGCCACTAAGTGGTGAAGTGCTAATTCAAACTATTTATGTCTAAATCCACAATCTACTCTAAGAATCATCCCATTTAATCTTCCCCAATCAAAACTCTACCTATCCATTAAGTCCCAGCTCAAATACTACTTCCTCTGAACTCTAATACAACTTGTGACTCAGTATTGCCATGTACTATGATGACATATAACAAAAGAACAAACAATAGACTGTCTATAGGATATAGAATATTTGTACATACACTATCTCATCTGATCCTAAAATCTATACTTATTATTCGAACTTTACAGAACAAATTGAGGTGACTTGCTCAGAAATTACTCATTTGCTATGTTGTCAGGTTTTTATTTGAACGTTTCTAAGAACATATATATTTTTGCTTTGGAAAAAATATGGAATAAGATAATAAAACATTAAACCTGAGTTGAATTTTCCAATGGAAATCTTCTATACACTAGACTTTTACATTTTGTAAAAGTCCTTCACATAGCTGTAGATTGTGATTCATTTGCTTATAACCTCACAGTTTTTTCTAAATTGTGGACTCGTTCTCCAACAAAAATGTATTAAATACCCAAGATATACTCAATATAGCACTTTCAAAGGGTAAATTTGCTTCAAAACTTTTTAATGATTTTCCTTTTTTATGATTAGTGCCAAATTTCTAATGTGATCTTGTTCTTTCCCACCTCTACAACCTAAACTTACTCTGCATTTGAAATTGTGCCAGACCTTCTAGACAAAATGATCTTTCAATTCTCAGAATTATTAAATTCTATCTCATAGAAGTACGGAAGGGAAAACATTTCCTGTACCCACTGCGGGTTCAATAATTGAGTTTATGAAATAAACTGATAGTAGGTACATTAACAGAAGAAAAGGTATACAAATTTCTTACATACATGGGAGCATCATTTGAAATAAAAGTGAATACTGAAAAATCCAGTGAGATCTAAAAGCATATATACCTTCTTTTAGAGAGAGAGGAGAGGGAAGAGGGGATATAGGCAACTTAGGAGAGAGTAAATGATTTGGAAAAATGCATGGGCCCTCATAAGAACAGGTAAAAGCCAGTGACAAAGTCTGTCTGGGTGTGGTGTTGACTTGGGCATGGTGTCAACCTCTAGTTTCCTCTCCTATGATCTCCCTGGTTCATGAGATTCCTGAAGAAAAGATTCATGACAGATGACTTTCTTTTGGAAGATCCTTCTTTAGGCGGAGGAGAGAAGTTCAGAGAAAGCCTCTCCCTGGATTTGCTGTTTCCCAAGTGTGCTCAGTTTGAAGGCTCAGCCTGTAATCCCGCGCCTTGGGAGGCTGAGGTGAGTGGATTGCCTGAGCCCGTGGGTTCGAGATCCGCCTGGGCAACTTGGTGAGACCTCATCTCTACAATAAATCAAAAACTAGCCGGGCGTGGTAGCGCACGCCTGTAGTTCCAGCTACTCAGAAGGCTGAGGTGGAAGGATCGCCGGAGCCCAGAAGGTCGAGGCTGCGGTGGCCGGGAGCGGCCACTGCACTCCAGCCTGGGCGACTGAGTGAGACTCCAACTCAAAAAAAAAAAAAAAAAAAAGAAATAATTAGCAAAAAAAAGTAGCATATTATAGGGTGGTTTTTCTGAACTTTTCATGGCACTCACACACATGATAA
>CAUYQG010057106.1:0-25428 GCA_963574415.1 Tarsius wallacei | reverse complement strand
GTTAATGTTTGCACAAAAAATATTGTCAAATAATGGTTGGGCAAAGTTTAAGAGATTTCTTGAGTATTAGACAATACACAGTTTTGAAATACTTCTCAAACATAGACGATCATAGAACCTTTCGGTTAAGGTACAGTTCTTAACTTCTGGCAAATGCTATAGAGATAATTTAGATAATCAATTTATTAAAAATACTTAAAGCATTTACTACTGTGTCTTAGGGTTTGGGGATTTAGAGATTTTCTTTGTCTTTCCTTAGGCTGAAATGCCTCCCCTCTGATTTAGAGATGGTTAAGCACAATCCTTTATATATCTACAGATGATTTTTGAGATCAGATGTATACTTATTCTTGCCCTGTGACAGCAAGCCAAAATAATTACAAAACCTCTTGAAAGATAAAAATATATACTAATCGGGTCTTATATTTCATTTCATTCTCTTCTAAGTCCAGATATCAAAGTTTAGGGGACACCAGTTTTCAAGTAATCTAGCTGTTGTGTCAAGAGAGGAAACCGCCTTAAGTTTGTTGGGCACTAAAGACGATCCATTTTATCTGCTGGGTCTATGAGTCTGGGTTCATTTTATCTGCTGGGTCTATGGGTCCCCATGGGTGAGAGTGTCACAGGAGCGGCCTCAATGGTTTATGGGCTGTGACGGGTGAAGCTAGAAGACACGACATTCCAACACAGGATGGGCCCAAAGCTTGTGACCTGGGAAAAGCACTGAGCATCCAGCATCCCTGTCTACTGAATTGATGACTTGGGAATTATGATGCTGATCTCACCTAATCTTTCTGTGAATTGCGTGAGACAACAGCTGTAAAAACACCTGGCACAAAGCAGGCACTGCTCCACCCGTTTCTCTCCCCCCTTCTCTGCATCTTCCTAAGTACAGTATTGCTGACCTAGTTACAGCTGGCTCAAGCTTTTGATTCTGGTAAACACAGAACAAAAGCACATGGGCAAAACATAACAGTGTTATCTGCAGGCAAGTAAGATATGTACGCACAACATCTGAAGTTGACTACCCCACTCCATGTTAATGTGAAATTCTAAAAAAAGTAGGACTATTCACCATCTCTTTTAAGGTCTGCAGTGCCTGGCTGGTACTTTTAGGAATTATCATTATTATGACCCTATTCAAGAACAAAGCAACTAAAAATAGGGACTCATGCTTCATCTCAGCTAGAAAAGGCCACGGAAAGCTCACAAATGTCTTCAAGTTTTGTATTCATTTATAATTATTTGACAAAGCTGCATATGAGGCATCAGCAATGTGGTTTCTGCAAAGTCTAAGATCTGCCCTGTCTCTCTTCAGCTGTTCAGCCAAAGTTAATCCAGGTTCTGTTACTACACTTTTATTTTTTAAAAAGGCAGATGACTAAAATCAGTGTCAGTTTACCTTCTACTTGTTTAGGAAATTGAAATCTGCCAAAATGCTTTTTAAAAGGAAGCATGTAATTGTGCAGGAGCTAAAGGTTTCCCAAATTCAGGCTGGGTGCAATGGCTCACACCTGTAAATCCAGCACTTTGGGAGGCCGAGGAGGGAGGACAGTCTGAGCCCAGGAGGTCTAGCCTGGGCAACAGAGTGAGACCCTGACTCAAAAAACAAAACAGTGAGCAAAAAGTGGGCAAAAGACATGAATAGACACTTCTCAAAAGAAGAGATATGGGCAGCAACAGACACATGAAAAAGTGCCCAGCCTCACTCATCATCAGAGAAATGCAGATCAAAACCACACTGAGATACCACCTAACCCCAGTAAGAATGGCCATCATTAATAAAACAAATAACAACAGATGCTGGCGAGGATGCGGAGAAAAAGGATGCAGAGAAAAAGGAACACTTCTGGTGGGAATGCAAACTAGTGCAATCTCTTTGGAAGACAGTGTAGCAATTTCTAAAAGAACTAGAAATTGACCTTCCATATGACCCAGCAATCTCCCTATTGGGAATATACTAGGAAGCTCTCAAGTCATTCTACCAAAAAGATACCTGCACATGCATGGTTATTGCAGCACTATGCACAATGGCAAAAACATGGAACCACCCGTGCTGCCCATTGAAACTGGAGTGAATTTAAAAATGTGGTACATATTCACAATGGAATATTATACATTCATAAAGATGGACAAACATATGGACTTTGCAGCAACTTGAATGGATTTGGAGTCTATCATACTCAGTGATCTATCACAGAAACAAAGAACAGAGTACCATATGTTCTCACTCATAAGCGGACCTTGAACAATTATAATACTATAAGAAAGGGACTGGCAGTAGTGGGAAACTGCCAGGGGAAAGGGTGTGGGATTGGCAGATGAGGGAAACTGCCAGGGGAGAGAGGGGCATGCCTCATCAACAAGGGTACCTGCATAATCAACGTTTGTAAGCCACATCTTTAAAATAAAGGAAAAAAAATCCTGAGAAATTCTTTTTGAAACTGCAGTTTGCAAGATATTATTTATTCCTAAGGCTCAAATTTTGTTCAAGATTTATCTGCATGTCTTCTAGGCTAGCATTTGAAAAACTAGTCTTATTTTTCATAAGTACCTTTGGGGTCAGTTTATTAATCAAACATAAATGCCCAAATTCTTCCACACAATTTTTCTTTGTCTCTCTTTTTTGGATAGGTCTAAAATTTATATTAAATATATAATTACATTATATATGTATTTATAATATATATAATTAAATTAAAGATATATTCCTATACTAGACAATAAGCAGCCTAAGTGCAAGGTATAAGTAACAGGGATCAGGTGTATACTTACTGAATCCGAAACCGCTACATGAATAAAGCTTTCAAGAATGGAAGAACTTAGCTGATCCATGACATCAATCATCGGCCTGTCGTCATCCTGTACAAAGGGGTGACGATTACTCTCCATGGGAAAATGAATCCTCCCCACCCACCCCATCGCCTTCGTCTGGTACATGAAACAGAACAGCTTGCAAGATAGCAATAAGCGTTTTCTCACAGAAAAGTGTGTGCCCAGATGGTGAAAAGCAGTGAGTAAAACTTCCTGTGGTTCTGAGCTTTGCCTTCCAAGTTTTAGCGGAAGATTAAAGTTCCAATTTCACGCTGTACTGAAAAGACATATACCTGAATTTCAAAGACTCATACATGTACATGAGAACCTAAATACCAGTACCATACGTTATTCACTAAAATGTTCATGCTGTTAATTTCAAGAAATGGAGGTTGGGCACGGTGGCTCATGACTGTAATCCCAACACTCCTGGAGGCCAAGGTGGGAGGATTGCTTGAGCCGGGAGTTTGAGACCAGCCTGGGCAACATAGGGAGACCTTGTCTCTACAAAAAAAAAAAAAAAATAGCTGAGTGTGTGGTGGTGCTCGCCTGTAGTCCTAGGTAAATGGAAGGCTGAGGTGGGAGGATTGCCTGAGGCCAGGAGGTTGAGGCTATGATAAGAGGTGATAGTGCCACTGTACTCTAGCCTGGGCAACAGAATGAGACCTTGACTCAAAAGAAAAAATAAAAAAGAAAGCTCTGCAAGAACAAGCTTTGTCAGACCACTAGATGCTACTTAATTAATTAATTAATTATTTTTTTGAGTTGGAGTTTCACTCCATCACCCTAGCTGGAGTACAGTAGCATGCTCATGGCCACCCCAGCGTCAATCTGCTGGGCTCCGGTGATTCTTCCGCCTCAGCCTTCCAAGTAGCCAGAACTACAGGTATGCGCTACCACACCCAGCCAATTTTTTTGATTTATTGTAGAGATGAGGTCTCTCCAAGTTGCCTGGACCGGTCTCAAACCCATGGGCTCAGGTAATCCCCTCACCTTGGCCTCCCAAAGTGCTGGGATTACAGGCTTGAGCCCCCGCTTCCAGCTACTACTTATTTTAAGTCACTGGTCTGGTAAAATAACTGATAAACTGTTAACTGTGATTAAATTTTAGTCACTAAGAAACTAAGGACTGATCACACACATTCTTTGTGATAGCTACACAGTGTACAGCTATTTGATAAAAGAAGCAATTGGAAAGGGCACAAGAGACAGCATCTTAGTGAAAATTCTTCTACATAAATAATCTATAAATGCATATATATATACACATTTGCCAACCTTTACGATGGGGAAACTCAGAAATATAAAATTATTCACCTGTAAACCTTACATGAAAGTCTTAACGTGTGATGTGTGCATAAGAATGGTTTTTAAAAAGTTGTGGCTGGTCAAAGAAAGTTACATATGAGAAATATCCTCCTTGACACAGTCTGGTTGACTAGTTAAGAACATGGGGCCTTACACACACACACACACACACACACACAGAGACACACATCTGGCTTTGGATTCCGGTCCTGTCACCTTCCAGCTGTTGATTTTGAGTAAGGCATTTAACCTCTCTAAACTTCAGTCTCAGTGTCTGTACATTGGGATAACAACAAAACCAATTCTTCAGTTATTGTGAGGGTTAAGTGAGATAATATGTGTAAAGCACTTAGCACAGGGCCTGACATACACATGGTAACTATTATTATCATTACTCTCATAATAGAAACTTAATAAAGGCTTGCTGAAATACAGCATGTCTTAGAGATCCATCTAGCACATGCTAGAGATGTGGCCCTGAAATAGATCAGAAAGTTATCAGAAAAAAATGCGAGTGGAAAGGACTGTGACAAACTTGAAAATATTTTGTAAAGACAGTGACCATATTATCATAAAAACCAAGATTAGTGGTTTAAAATAAGAAAACAGAAAGTGGTAATTTTGAAAGTAGTATGTGACATTAAAAGCTGGTCTTTCTTTCATTAACACATGCACCGGATTTGGCCCTTCGAGGCAAGCCACGAACTGTAATATCTGAACAAGGGTGTACAGCGCTTGACCGGGAGGTCATGCTTCATTATTGGTTTCCTTCTTCCATCTCAAGAGGATGTGTTTCTTGTGATGCCATTTTTCTACCATCGTCAAGATTAAGCAAGTTTCAGGCTCTTTGGTATCTTGACATTTAAAATGGGAGATATTATTTTTTTCAAGTTTATTCCCTAAATGTAATAATATGTTTAATTAGATGTATGTTAACCACTATAAAGAGAATGGTCCTCAACCTGAATTAATCTTAAAATTGTTCACTTCTTAGCAAAGAAGAGTCCTTCAGGAACTAGGAATGGTCTTTTCTGTTGCTCTCAGACTGCATGACTCATCTCTAGTGATCAAGAATGCTATCACATAGCTAAAAACCCAACAATGAATGAAAGATGTGCTGATACCACTGACACAAAAGTCCATGAAACAGTCATGCATTATTTGTAGTTTTCAATCTAAATTTCAAAAGAGTTGAGAGTAATACATTGAAAACTTTAGAAGAACAATCCATACCTCAGGCTGACCCAGGGCAATGAATAAGGCTCGAATTTCCTTGAGTATTAAAACGGAGAGTTTGCGTGTGGCCACTTGGAAGCTGCAGAGTAAAACCAAAGCAAACCCTTCCACGGCGTGGAGCACGCTGCAGTGAGGACCTCGTTCCGACTGGATTCTGTGACTGGAGCCATTGGGAATTAACTGCCATGCAATAAGAAAAAGATTCTATATTCAGCCAAATAATAACAGAAGGAGAAAAAATGCTTTTCTACGTCCATCTTTCAGTACATTTGACCTTGTAACATTACACTGCATGACTATGGCTTAGACCCAGGCATGTCTATGAATTCATTATCCATGAAATATCCTAGATCCCTTTTTGTTTGTCAGATCAATCGTGGCTTTGAAATATCACCAACCACCTGTTACCTCTGATGAAAAACAGCTTTTCAAGGTCTATTAATAGTAGCAAAAACAAAACTGCTTTCATCCATGCCATTTGGGATTACACTAAATATATAATCAAAGTGGCCTAATTTGTTTTCACTTAAATTCTGTGTAGACTTTTGGATAGTATTAAATCAAATTTTCAAACATTTACTTTCTATTCAGACTTGCTTTCTTGCTTGTGTGTTTGATGCTGATCTAGGTTTTACTTGGTTCTGTGATGGGCTCTGAAGGTTCCCAAAACACAATCAAGTAAATCTAAAGCAAAACCACCTTTATTTCCATTTTCCTTTTACAAGGATGCATAGGCCTTCTTTTTTCTTCCTATCATCTGCTGGCATGTATAGAACACAAGGAAGGAGGAGGGACCTGAATGCTGTCCCTGAGGTGAGCCTGTCCGAGACCCCAGCTGTTCCCCAGATGCTATGATACTGCCCCAAGCTTCCATAACCCTCAGACTCTCAGTTACCCTCGTCCCTAGAGAGACCCCTCTCTCCATCTGCTCATCACCAATGCCAAGTCCCCACTGTCCCTACCCTCCTCTGACAACACTCCTCTTCAGTGCACTTTCCAGAATTTTTACCATTTAGGACAGGGCATGAAAGGATAAAGAAACCACAAGACTGCATTGTCTTCTCTGTGGATATTGAACAAAGCAACCTGTATGCTGCTGTCTAAAAACACAACCAGTGGGCTACGAACTTTCATGTATCTACCTCCATTCACATCCAGCTCTAACTTCCTGGTCTGTAGTTGTTTATTCTTGCAAATAGATGTGTAATTCTAATTCTCTGAAGAAAACAATCTCTACTCCTTGTCTAGCCTTGTTAATGTTAACGAATCTAAGAGCCAGAGGTGGTATAGTGTGTCCTGAGTTCCTTGGGTCACAATTTATGCCATTGGAAGAACTAAAGGCCACCATCGGGGAGGAAGCTCTTAGGTGCTGTGAAATTAAAAACTCCAAAGGCCAGGCGTGGTAGCTCACGCCTGTAATCTCAGCACTTTGAGAGACTGAGGTGGGACTGCTTGAGCCCAGGAGTTCAACACCAGCCTGGGCAACATAGCAAGACCTCATCTCTACAAAAAACTAGCCGGGCGTGATGGGACATGCCTGTAGTCCCAGCATCTCGGGAGGCTGAGACTGAAGGATCACCTGAGCCCAGAGGTTGAGGCTGCAGTGAGCCACGATCGTGCCACCATGACTCTCCAGCCTGGGAGACAGAATGAGACTCTGACTCACAAAACGAAACAAAACAAAAACAAAACTCCAAAGGTCCTTGGGGCTGCCACTCATCCACATTTATAGCGCCCGAGAGAATATACATTCACGGGGAGATTGTGAAGATCACCTCTGAGTTTCTGATTTTGTTGGCTTGCTCGTAGGCTTTTCCTTGCGTCTGTATGACCAGTTTCCACTGAGTGAGCAGCTGCAGAAGCAGCTTCAAGGATGAATCAAGGAGCGTGTGGTGCATGTCGTTCACTTCCCGAAGCAGGAAGTTGGTAAAGCCAAATAGCACATCTTCTCTCCAGTCTGAGAAGTCAACAAGCAAACCCTGGAGCGAGTTTTGTGCAATATGTCGGAGTTCATCATCCATGTGAATCGAGAGCCTGTGGAATGAATCGAAGACAATAACATCACTCACTTCAGTAACTACTCTTCTAGAGCTCAGGAGGAAAGTGTATAGGTCTCTGCTGCTACTTGTGTCTGAAAAGTGCATTTCTCTTATTTACATTACTTTTTTTTTTGAGTTGGGGTCTCACTCTGTTGCCCAGGCTGAAGTGCAGGGGCATGATCATGGCTTACTGCAGCCTCTATTTCCTAAGCTCAGGAGATCCTTCCGCCTCAACCTCCTGAGGAGCTGGGACTACAGGTGTGCGTCAACATGCTTACCTAATTAAAAAAAATTTTTTTGTAGAGATGAGGTCCTGCTATGTTGCCCAGGCTGGTCTTGAACCCCTGGGTTCAAGAGATCCTCTTGCCTTAGCCTCTTAAAGTGCTGGGATTACAGGTGTGAGCCACTACGCTTAGCCTCCCTTATTTTTTTCTGCTTAGTAAATGACTTAAATGAATATTTTTAAAATGCTATTTTTAGAATAAAAGAAGCATTGCAAAGATACTATTTTCATACAGTCTTCACCCAGCCTCCCCTCATGTTAACATCTTATATAATGCCAGGCTCGATGGCTCAGCCTGTAATCCCGCGCTTTGGGAGGCCGAGGTGAGTGGATTGCCTGAGTCTGTGGGTTCAAGACCTGCCTGGGCAACTTGGCGAGGCCTCATCTCTACAATAAATCAAAAAATTAGCCAGGCATGGTAGCGCGCGCCTGTAATTCCAGCTACTTGGAAGGCTGAGGCAGAACGATCGCCGGAGCCCAGCAGGTCGAGGCTGCGGTGGCCTGGAACGGCCACTGCACTCCAGTCTGGGCGACAGAGTGAGACTCCAACTCAAAAATAAAAAAAATCTTATATAACCACGGCATATTTATTGAAACTAAGAACGATATTCTGGTACAAAGCTATTAACTAAATTACAAACTTTATTCAGATTTCACCAGTTTTCCACTAACGCCTTTTTTCTGTTTTGGAATGCAATCCAAGACACAACACCACATTTAGCTCTACTGTATATGAACACTTTTGAATACATTACTGACTACAGAATAAATTAGTATCATATCCTATTTTTAAGGATGAGAAACCTGTGTACTGGAGAAGCTAAAAGACTCATCCAGAAGTTCAGCAAAAATGAGCAATCAGAGTTAGGCTGGTGGTCCTGAATCTGTTTTGTTCCTTGGGATATTTGGCCATGTCTGGAGACATTTCTGGCTGCACAACGTGGGACATTTCTGGCTGTACAATGTACATTTCTGGCTGTACAATGCACCTGCATCTTTCTAGTGGATAGAAGCTAGGCATATTGCTAAACACCCTACAATGCAAGGACAGTTTCCTGTGACCAAGAATTTTCCTGCCCCGAATGTTAATAGTCCCAAGATCGAGAAACTCTGAGTTAGTCAACTGAAGAATTTCAATGTATTCGTGATTTAACCAAGAGCATCACAATAATATTAAGTCTCGACATCGGTACAGAGCATTACAGCTAACAAAATGCTTTATGTATTCATTCATTCATTTATTTAATAAACAGATACTTTGGGAACCCTCCTAAGATTCAGGCACCGCACCCACTGTGCACAGCACTTAGGATGTGGAGTTCAGTGTGGCTGTGCCTACAACACAGTGCAGGAGAGGGAGCGGCCAGCTTGCTGAAGGGTCCATGGGCCACCCAGGAAGGCAACACAGCAGAGTAGAGGTCAAGAGTGTGTGCTCTGGAACCAGTGTCCTGGGTCAGTGTCCTGCCTGTGCCACTTGTTGGCTACGTGCCCTCAGGCTAGTTACTTAATCTCTCTAAGCCTCAGACCCCTCATTGGTAAACCGGGGATAGTGACTGTAACTGCATCCCATAAGCCTGTTGTGAGGATCACCGAATAATCTAGGTGTAGCATTTAGTACCACATGGAGCATGCAGTAAGCACTCAGTGGATACTGGTCATTATTATTAGAAGAAAGCTATATACTGAAAGTTATAGGGCAAGAAACGTGATCAGATTCACATTTGAGAAAAAAGAGGAATAGGGACGATATCTTGGAGAAGAAACAAGGCAGAGAGAAACCAATGACTTAAGTGACAAGTGGTGAGAGCCTGACCCAAGGCGGACAAGCACAGTAAGGCAAGGAGGGAGAGAGGTCAAAGAGATTTAGAAGACAGAGTTTCTAGGACTCTAGCTTGGAGGTGTTCAATGTCAGAGAAGAACAAGGCTGAGTCCATGGGGGTTGCCACAACCAAGAGATATTAGATATTATCTCTAACAGATGAAAGAAGAGATTGTGGCCCGGACTGGCTCAGGAATGTGCTCAAAGTTAATAATGGGAAGAGCCAGGATTTCCACTTCTAATCTTTAATCCAGAACATTCTCCATAAAGCAAGTCTGGTACAAGTTGCCCCAGTTATATCGAATGAATAGATAGTATTTCAAAAGCTTGATAAGATAAGCAAACTCCTTTCTTACTCTCTAAAGCATGAACCAACTGGTTCACATTTGACAACATAAACCAGGTAAAAAGCTCTTTAGTTCCCAGATTTACACTGAGCCAGGGTATATATTTTCTGTCATAAAAACATGTGACATTCTATAAAGATGCTGAGAAGAAAGATCTAAGCTAATCTTTCACGAATATCTTATGCAATTCAATCTATAGTTTTTAAGTGGCTTATAGTTGCTGAAAGAAAACTGAGAAGCCTCTACCTTGGGCTTCCAGTCAAGGATTGCCTAAAGCAGAAATTTTTAGACTTTCTTTATATGTCTCTCTTTTTTTTTTTAGCTTGGAAATATAGTTTATTTACAAATTAAATTAGAGAGAGAAGAGTGACCTCCCCAAGGTAGAGGAGGGGGCCAAAGCTAAGGAAAACATGCCGGCCACGGCTCAAAGAGTTACATGGTCAGACCAGAGCTTAGCAAAACAATGGCCTGACTTTATATTTCAATCAGCAGCAGATCCATTTTTTCCAATAAAATTTTATGTAGCACTTCGTAATGGTTAATTCTATGTGTCAACTTGGCTATGCCTCAGTGCCCAGATAATCGGCCAAACATTATTCTGGGTGATTCTGTGAGGGTGTTTTTGGCTGAGACTAACATTTAAATCAGTGGACTTTGAGTAAAGCAGGTTGCCCTTCATAACGCGGGTGAGCCTCATCCAATCAGCTAAAGGCTTCACTAGAATGAAAAAAGAAACAACAACCTGGCCTGCCCCGAGCAAGAGAGAATTCTCCAGCCTTTAACTTTATCTTCAACATTGGTTCTTCCTGGTTCTACAGCAGACTGCCTTTGGATTCAAACAGGAAGCTTGGCTCTTCTGAACTTCCAGCCTGCCGGCCTCTGCACTGAACTGCAGCATTGACTCTTGTGGGTATCCGACCTGCTGGCCTACTGTGCAGAGTTTGGACTTACCAGCCTCCATAACTGCATGAGCCAATTCCTCACAATAAATCTCTTTCTCTTTCTATACTTCCCATTGCTTCTGTTTCTTTCTGGAGAACACTGATAACATAAACTCTAATATATAATACATAAAATCTAAGCTCCTCTGGTTAAACTTTGGGTAAAAGGCTCAAAGCCCACCCATTTGGGGAGAAAACACCCCTTCTCTCCCCAGGCAGCTTTGAGTCTTCTCTGTAGTCTATGGTTTGAAAACAGTAGGTTGTGAAAACCACCTGAAGTCATTTTCCCATCTTACGCTTATTATTACTGTTTACTGCATTTATACCTGTCTATTGTCCTGGTTGCCTTAGAGAAACAGGCTTCATTTTTAGAACAGGTAAGAGTATTATAGCCAGGAAGCACAGGTACTAAATAAATGTTAACTGTTGGTAATGATATTGGTCATTGTTAGGGGTGTATCCCCCACAAAATCCATATGTTGAAGCCCTAACCCCCCGGTTTCTTACAATGTGATCTTATTTGGAAATGAGGTCACTGCATATGTAATTAGCTAAGTAAGGAAAAGGTCACATGGGAATAGGGTGGCCCTTTGCCCAATATAAATAGTCCTTATAAGAGAGGAACATTTGTAGACAAACAAGTACACAGAGGTAATGCCAGGTGAGATAAGGGCAGAGATCAGGGTGAGGCTTCCACAAGCCAAGGAATGCCAAATAATGCCAGCAAGCCACAGAAGAGGGGCGAGAGGCATGGGAGCGATCCTCTCTCATGGTCCTGAGAAGGAAGCAATCCTGCTGACACCTTGATCTTGGACTTCTAGCCTCCACAACTGTGAGAGAATACACTTTTAATGTTTCAACCTTCTTTCTGTGGCACTTTGTTATGTCAACCCAACAAACCAATAGTCATGCAACTAGGCGAGCACCAAGAATAAAAGTCATGTCATGGTCTATTTACAAGAAGTCTTTAAGTGAGGTACAAAAACCTTGGCTTTCCAGATGAGATGAACTCTCCTCCTCATCTAACTTTGCCCTCATATGCAATTTGCAATCTACTTCTGCTTTAACTTCTTCAAATCCACAAAGCAGCGTCATTTTAGGGGCTCTGAGAATTCCAGTGTCGTCCCTGCTATTCTGGGTGGGTATGCTTCTTTTTTTTTTTAAATCAGAGCCTTACTTTGTCATTGAAGCTGGAGCAGAGTGGAGCAATCACAGCCACCCTAGTTGAACCTCCTGGGCTCAGTGATTCTTCTGCCTGAGCCTCCCGAGTAGCTAGGACTACAGACATGCACCCCCATGCTTGGCTAATTTTCTAATCTTCTTTTTTGTAGACACAAGGTCTTGCTATGTTACCCAGGCTGGTCTCCAACTCCTGGGCTCAAGCAATCCTTTCGCCTCGGCCTGCCAAAGTACTGGGATTATAGGAGTGAGACACAGTGCTTGGCTTGCCTCCTGAAATGATAGTGTTTACATGCTCCACCTTGAGAAAGGCTCAAAAATATTCCTGGGGGATGAGACACAGGACCAGGGAGGAGAAGGGGAGTCTGGGACAGAAGACCCGGCTGATCATAAAAGCAGAACGCCTGTAGAAGAGAAAGGCCCGGACTGTCATGGAACTGAGACTGAGGGAAAATGGCCATCAAGAAAAGTCTGTGGGCTGCAGAAGAGGGGGAGGGGAAGATGCTGTGAGAAGGAAGAGGCTCCTTCTCTGGGCTTGTGCCTTGAAGCGTATGGAGAAAGAGCCGACTGTCAGATGCAGTTGCCATCTCTTCCACCCAGATCTCATTTTTACTTCTATTAGATTTTGACCAGATCATCACAGATCATCTTGTGAAACACATGAGATTTAACGTTGTAAAACAGAAAAATCATTAGCTATCTAAAAAGGAAAGGAAAGCTTAGAATTTAATGAGAAAGATGTCCGGCAGTTCTGAGTATTCAGGCTCTAAAGGAAAGCAGCTTGGAGATGGCCCACAGATTTGCAAATCTCATCAGGTCTCCTTGTCCACTGAGGATGGGGGTGAGGAGATAACAGTTTCCCTCACTCCAGCTGGGCCATCCCCACAGACACACTGGACCAGAGGAGAAAGAACAGGCTTTGACTACAAAATAAACTGGTGCAATTTAATATTTTTTTAAAAACTATCCTTTGACTCTGGTGACAGTAATTGAAAGAGAGACTGTAGGAGAAAGCAACTTGTGAAGAAGTCTGACTCTCTTGGGGGATTAAGGCAAAATTCCTGAGAAGCAGATCTGGTTCTCGGTAGCCCAAAGTGGAGTCTCAGGAACATGGTTACCCACAAATAGAACAACTGAGAGGCTTGGAAGGTGTCTGCGGGACACAGCAGCAAAACATAGTGAAAGAACCAGTACTGCCAATATCAATTGCTGCTGTCCCTTCCAGGCAGCCAGGATCAGGAGTACTGGCCAGGCCTGGCGTGATGCTCATCCTCGTATCAGTGGGCAAACATGTCGCTGCATCCTGCACAGGCTGCGTGTGCCACCGCACACGGCCCCAGACATGGGCCCTGTCTGTGGTGACCGAGAGCAAGCAGGTGGTGTGATCTCAAGGGCACGTGCTGTGTAGACTAGGGTGTTACTGAATAAGTAAAGACGTGTAATAAAATGGGGGGAAAAGCCGGGCTCGGTGGCTCAGCCTGTAATCCTGCGCCTTTGGGAGGCTGAGGTGAGTGGATTGCCTGAGCCCACGGGTTCGAGACCCGCCTGGGCAACTTGGCAAGACCTCATCTCTACAATAAATCAAAAACCAGCCGGGCATGGTAGCGCACACCTGTAGTTCCAGCTACTTGGAAGGCTGAGGCGGAAGGATCGTCGGAGCCCAGCAGGCTGAGGCTGTGGTGGCCGGGAGCGGCCACTGCACTCCAGTCTGAGTGACAGAGTGAGACTCCAACTCAAAAAAATAAAAATAAAAATAAAAATAAAATGGGGGGAAAAATAGAACTTGGACAAAGCCACCTTCTTGGTCAGAGGAGACAAGTGGCTTTTCATGGAAACACTCACCTAAAGGTGAGCTTCAGGTTCTGATGGCATCAGCTTGGTGGCTTTTAATAATCTTGCCGTACAGGGATGCACAAATGAAAAGGGGGTGATTTCAAATTCACAAGACATATCCAGAAGAAAAGATCAATTTGGAGAAACACCCTGCTCTAAACTATGGAGATAAACCTTGAGATTAAAAAAAAAAGGCTTTTAGGAAGAGGGAAGGAACCCGCTGCCCACGTCACCAAAGTCAGTAGAGGAAGAAAGAGCTCGAAACTGAAGCCCAGAGACAAGGATTTCCAAAATGAGGGCTTGCTGGCAGATGGACTGTTAGCCAGCAGGGCAGTTCATTGGAAGTGGTGGAAAACTTCTCCTGGAGGGGTACTGAAGAATGGACTCCCATTTATTGACGTGTTTTGAATTGCACCTCAGTTAAAATAAAGAAATATAAGTGAATTACTGAGGCACCATAAGCAATTGAGACGAGCTCTTTCTCAGCTACTCCAAACTACTAACCACCTTCCACAACACAGGCACATGTTGGAAAGTGAAAGCAGAATAAATATTTAATATTTCTCAGACACCACAGAGGGTCATGGAATTGTGTTTGCATTACCTCAGGAATTTCCACAAACTATAAAGAAATACCACATGAAATGTGTTTATTATTTTGCATAAAACCAATGCCATTTGGTTTTAGGAAAACGCTACAGATTTGGGTAATCAGATTGCCTTTCTGAAGTTCAAACTCCTTGTCTAAAAATAGAAGCGAATACATACCCAGCTTACCTTATATAATGTGTATGAAATGCATTGTACAGCATGGTATATGTTCTTCAGATGTGAGGATGCCTAAAAATAATAACTAACATTTCCTGAGAGCTTTGAAAGAGGTGGGAGATATCAAACAGCAAATTCTTAGTGCATCTATCGCACTGCAGAAGTGACAGAGGACAGGAACATGTGGACTGCTGGGGAAAAGGTCCTTCTTGTGGTCAAATGACAGAGCAGGAAACATCTGGGAGGAGAGAGAGCGAGAAAAAGATGGCGGCTGCCAAGGAGAGACATGAGCTCCACCTTCTATGTGGAGAATCCTCAGAGACCAAGACAGCCAAGCAGGCCAGGCTCCTGAGGGTCTTACTGTGCTATCAGGAGGCCTGTGTAGCTTCAATGGAGCCCACATGGAAAGATTCCTCACACTCAGTCATTATGAGCTGGTTGAGCAATACATATACAGTCAGACATTTAGCTTAGATAAGAGGATCTGTCAGCTTTATTCCATACATGGTTGTCATGTTCAACATACAAATGTGAGTCTAAGGTGTAGGTGTCTGTGGTATTTAGCCATTACCAAAGATGCTGGGAAGAGGGCCTGGGCGCAAATATGTGGGACACGTCCTCCTTGAGCTGGGAGGGACGGGGGGGCTTGTGTGAACATTGGTCATATTTTACCAATTATGAAGAAAACCAGGGATTCGAGTAAAAAGGTACCACGAATGCGACTGTGAAGTGTCTGGAATAAAATGTCTCACTCTTCTCTGACTAAACCGTTGTCTCCAGTCAATTTAATCCACACACTGGCTATGGGGGTATATGGAAGACTTCTTGTGTGGCCCTCGAAACTCACGTTTATTGCTATCGAATTCTTTCCCTTTTGTCCTCTGACCTTCTTGAGGAGATCTGAAGGGGCACATTTTCTTATAGGTTAATAGGACTCTGTGTGCAGGTCGTTTGCTTGAGTTATCTTTCGCCTGAGAACAGCCTCTGGCTTCTTCGGAAGTTTATGAGAATGACCTCTTCATGGGCTTCCCAAATAAGTCTAGTCGTTTTCTTGATTTCCCCTTGTGACCTAAACTCTCAAGAATATTTATTTGCTCTGTTCCCTCATCAAAAACAGCATCCATTGCTTTGGGCTTCATGAGAATATACATAATAATAAACAAGACGCATTATAAATAGCACTGGCATTCCAACCACGTCCGACAGAATTCACTCCCACCACGTCTGACACCATGGCCTGTGGGTTCAGGCCTCACTGGAGTAGGCCACCAAGGTGATTCCAGAGGTAGCAGTTTCCCACACAGACTTACGGCAAAACAGCGTTAGTGAATTTACCAGAATGCTGCATGCCACTCAAAAAAAAGTCACATTTCAAGGGCCTCTGTGTATATAATCACCCATTAGACCTTTATTGGATAAAGTGAACTTGCCTTCCACCGCAATTTAACTGATAACTGACTTTTCCCTGCAGACGCCTCCTCCCTCTGATTAACCACGCAGTGCATATGCCATTTAGTTTCAACGGTCCTGTGAGGGAGACGGTTTCATTCCAACTTTACCAAAATTTTACCAAGGAACAAGAGAGGCTGAGGGGTTAAGTAACTTGTCTAAATCACACAGGTAGTCAAATGGGAAATCAGGGATCCAAAGCTGAGGCTTTCAGATGCCTTTATTTTCTTCCCAATCACTTGTCCCGCTTCCTCCGTCTTTACGATGGAGAGCCCTCCTTCTCCAGAGGTTCCCAGGGCCTCCACTCAGCAACCCCCTCCCTGGGGACACACACGTCTCTTAGTTGTGCCACCCTGATAGGCTCTCCTTTAAGATGCTCCGGGCGACTCTGGCACTCATCTCACTGCGTCTCTTTATTCTCAGTCTCTACACTCATCCTGGGAGACTCAGCATTAGAATGGATGACCCTTACTGTCTTAGTCTCGTTTTCCCTCCACTTCCCCCACCTCCCAAATCATCAGGCTTATTATTCTTTGGAAATCCACCCTTCGTTCCTCCCCGGGTCTTCTCCTCACCCAGAATGGAAACCGCTTTTTGATCCACACTTCTTTTTTTTTTTTTTTTTTTTTTGAGTTGGAGTCTCACTCCGTCGCCCAGACTGGAGTGCAGTGGCCGCTCCCGGCCACCGCAGCCTCGACCTGCTGGGCTCCGGGGATCCTTCCGCCTCAGCCTTCCAAGTAGCTGGAACTACAGGCGCGCGCTACCACACCCGGCTAATTTTTTGATTTATTGTAGAGATGAGGTCCCGCTTGCCCAGGCGGGTCTCGAACCCGCGGGCTCAGGCAATACATTCACCTCAGCCTCCCAAAGGCGTGGGATTACAGGCTGAGCCACCGAGCCCGGCGGCTAAGGCCTTTTTAAAACCAGAGCCAGACCAGATGTATTATTCCCAACAAGTTCCTGTTCTCTGTCCATGTGGGAAGACGTCTCCTCACCTGAGAGTCTCCCAATATAATTTAGGGAGACCCAACAAGAACCCACAAAGTGGCCATAGTACCTTCAAAGAGGCCACCAGAAACCTTTCCTATTACCCAAGGAGAGCAGCTTTGAATACTTAAATAAGACATCTTCCAGTTCCAGAAACCATTTCTCTATGGTAATAAAATATGACACTGTGGGTTGACAAAGCCTGCTAGGAAGGATGGCATAAGAGCTAACCCTTAGTTTAAAAACCTAAGGACATCTAGACATGTCTCTGGACTTACCCTACCAGCAAGAGGTCTGCAAACAGTGAGCAAATTCCCTAATTATAGAGCGATCCCAGACGAGCCTCCAAGTTTTGGTATAGTCTGACTGAGTTCTTATGCCTGCCACCCAGAAAAAAACAAGACACTACTTCTCCGTTACAGTGGAGAAATAGTTTAATATTGCAAAGCAGCCGGGCAAGAAGGATGGGAGATATTTCTCAAATCCACCCTCCCTGAAAATTCAGAGGCTAGGCAAGGTAATTTGATATGCAAGGGGGTTAAACTGCTAAATGGTTAATAATGTCTTGGCATGTAGAAACTGCCTTCACATCACAGAGCTGATTTCTGGGAGGGGCGTCACAGATCCAGTGAAATTAGCTTTCTGGTATGTGTTCTGGCTCAAACTGCAGGGCATTGGAGCAACCGTCGCTCATTGCAGCCTCGGACTCCTGGACTCATGTGATCCTCTCAGGTTGGCCTTTCAAGGCACTAAGATTACAGATGTGAACCACGTTGCCCAGCCTGTGGTTTTTTTCTTTTTTTACTGGTCATCTACAAGTAACTCTCATGTGGGGAAGAAACAATTATTTTTATTATTATTGTTATTACCATTGTTACCTTAAATTGCTGGTTCTGATGATGGCGGTGAGCAAAAGTAGAGAGTCTAAGAAGGCAATGATTCTGGCAGTGTAATTAAGGCATTAAATAAATTAGAGTATCATGATGAACTCAAAGGCGGCCAAAATCGAAGACATTAAACTTTGTTCATCTAAATGTGGCCTTTGGATCAGACACACGGGCATCACATGGGTGCTTGTTAAAAATGCAGAATTAGTCCAGGTACGGTGGCTCATGCCTACAATCCCAGCACTTTGGGAGGCCGAGACGAAAGGATTGGCTGAGCTCATGGGTTCAAGACCAGCCCGGGCAACTTGGCGAGACCTCATCTCTACAATACATCAAACATTAGCCAGGCATGGTGGCGCATGCCTGTAGTTCCAGCTACTTGGAAGACCGAAGTGGAAGGATCATCTGAACCCAACAGGTCGAGGCTGTGGTGTTATGAGTGGGCCACTGCACTCCAACCTGGGCAACAGAGTAAGACTCCAACTCAAAACAAAAACAAAAACAAAAACAAACAAACAAAATGCAGAATTGCCAGTCCAGGTGGCTCACAGCTGCAATCCTAGCACCTTGGGAGGCAGAGGCGAGAGGATTTGAGAACAGCCTGGGTAACATGGTAAAACCTCATCTCTACAATAAATAAAAAAATTAGCTGGGCGGTGGTGGTGCATGCCTGTGGTTCCAGCTACTTGGAAGGCTGAGGCGGGAGGATCGCCTGAGCTCAGCAGGTTGAGGTTGCGGTGGGTGTGAGCATGCCACTGCACTCTGTCCTGGGTGACAGTGAGACTCCAATTGAAAAAAAAAATGCAGAATCACAGCAACAGAACATGTTTTGTGAAACTTGTAGCATGTCATAGGCAGTGCAAGTCTTGTTTCAGCTCAAGAGAGAAGAGATGTTAAGGAAGGAGAATAAATGACAGAATCAATCTTAATTGCCTTATGCACTCCTTTGGATGTTTATTTTTTAAAAATTGCCTAGAGCTTGAAATGTAAATTTTAAGTAATACTTCATTGGTTTTTTCGTTTGTTTTGAGTTGGGGGGTCTCACTCTGTTTCCCAGGATGGAGTGCAGTGGCATGATCACAATGATCAGGGCTCACAACAACCTTGACCTCCTAGGTTCAAGCGATCCTTCCACCTCAGCCTCCTAAATAGCCGGGACTAGGCAACCCCTTTGGGTCCCCTCCCACTGTGGGAGCTTCTCTGTCCTCTCAATAAATCCTGCTTTCTAAAAAAAGGTGGGGGGGCGGGTAGCTGGGATTACAGGTGCGCACCACCATGCCTGGCTAAGTTTTTGATTTTTTTTTTTAATAGAGACAAGGTTTCATTATATTGCCCAGGCTGATCTCAAAGTCCCAGGCTCAAGCAAATTGCCTGTTTCAGTCTCTCAAAGTGCTGGGGTTATAGGCATGCGCCACTGCACCTTCCCACTTCACTGTTTTGAATGGAGGGAATTTTAGATTACCTTCATGCCAGTGACTTGGGTGCTTGGGAAGGTCTTGAGCTATTTCGGGGTGCATTATGCACCCTTGCACAGTTGCACTGCTCCAAACCAGAAATAAAACTCTAAGCCCCCCCCACCCCAGAACAGACCCCTTCTGGGCCAAGCGAAACCTTAAAAACTAAATTCTAGGAGGAGGTTGGGCATACCTCATTATATCCCTCCCTTGTGGAATTTAAGCACAACGAACAAGATTGGCATGAAAATAGAGATCACAAGTTTGACAAAACAGACTTTGTGGCCGTAAGTTACCAAATTCTGGCTGGGCATGGTGGCTCACCTCTGAATTCCCAGTACTCTAGGAGGCAGAGACGAGAGGAGAACCTGAGCCCAGGGGTTTGAGACCAGCCTGGGCAACTTGGTGAGACCTTGTCTCTATAATAAATCAAAAAGATGAACGAGGCGTGGTGGTGCATGCCTGTCGTTCCAGCCACTTGGACTGCTGTGGCGGAAGGATCGCCTGAGCCTAGCAGGGCCAGGCTGTGGTAGCCACGATCGTGCCACTGCACTCCAGCCTGGGCAACAGAATGACAAAAAAGAAAGCAAAGCAAAACAAAACAAAACAAAAAGATGCCAAATCCAACCTGACTCTGGTATAGTACCACAGATAGCAGGCCCTAAAAGAAATAAAAATATTTTACCACAAAATACGTTTTTTGGCATATTTTGAAATGACCCTGGAAAGCAGTTTCTTGGGAAATTTTGCATCTGTAGGGAATCTCCTTTCTTAGCAAAGTCTGATGCCTTTTAAGACATCTACCACCTATTCCCTCTAAGCCTGCTACTTAGAGGCTTCATTTACGTAACATAACCTTGGTTTTCACAACCCCTCTTATCTTAACTCAAGCATTTCTTTTACTGATTTCAAATTCTTTAGACCTAGTTTAACTCTTTTTAAAAAAAAATTTTATTATGAAGATGTGGGGTACATTTCAGGGTTAGGTGTATAAACACTGATCATGCAGATACCCTTGTTGATGAGGTATGCCCCTCCCTCCCCTAGCAGTTTCCCTCAACTGCCAATCCCACCTCACCCCACCCCAGCCCCAACAGTTTCCCCGCTACTGCCAATTGCTTTCTAATAGCATTATAATCGTTCAAGGTCCATTTATGAGTGAGAACATATGGAACTCTGTTCTTTGTTTCTGCGATAAATCACTGAATATGATCAACTCCAAATCCACCCAAGCTGCTGCAAAGTCCATATATTTGTTCTTCTTTATGGCTGCATAATATTCCATCGTGTATATGTACCACATTTTTTTTTTATCCAGTTCAGTTTCAGTGGGCAACACGGTTGGTTCCATGTTTTTGTTATTGGGACTACAGCTGCAACAAACATAGGTGTGCAGGTATCTTTTTTGTAGAATGATTTGAGTTCCTCCGGGTATATTCCCAATAGGGGAATTGCTTAGTCATATAGAAGGTCAATTTTTAATTCTTTCAGGAATCTCCACACTGTCTGCCAGAGAGGTTGCACTAGTTTGCATTCCCACCAGCAGTGTAGAAGTGTTCCTTTTTCTCCACATCCTCGCCAGCATCTGTTGTTGTTTTATTAATGATGGCCATTCTTACAGGGGTTAGGTGGTATCTCAAGATGTCCATCCTACCAAAGGCAATCTACAGATTAACTCTTTCAACCAGTTGCCAATCAGAAAATCTTTATAGCTGGGCATGGTGGCTCATGCCTATAATCCCAGCACTTTGGGAGGCTGATGCGATAGGATTGCCTGAGTCCATGGGTTCGAGACCGGTCTAGGCAACTTGGTGGGACCTCATCTCTACAATAAAAATAAAAAAAACTAGCCAGACATGGTGGCGTGTGCCTGCAGTTCCAGCTACTTGGAAGGCTCAAGCGGAAGGATCACCTGAGCCCAGTACGTCAAAGCTGCGGTGGCCGTCAGCGTGCCACTGCACTCCAGCCTGGGTGACAGAGTGAGACTCCGACTCGAAAAAAAATGTATTTATATTTATCTATGACCTGTACGTCCCCCATCCCTCCCTTGGAGATGTCCTGCCTTTCCTGGCTAAACCAAAGTAAACCTCACATGTATTGATTTACGTCCTTGCCTGAAAACTTCTGTCTCCCGAAAACGTATCCAACCAACCTCTGTCCCAACGACGTTGGGCACATGTTCTCAGGATCTCTATGGACTGTGCCTCAGGCCATGGTCCATCACATTTGGCTCAGAATGAACCTCTTTAAATGTTTTACAGAGTTTGGCTGTTCATCAGCACCGTTCACGCTGTTCTCTTCCCTTGGCGTTATCTTTCCATGTCCCTGAGTAGAATCTATTTCTCCTTAAGACAGATCGGCATGAGCTGCATGACTGGGCATCATGGCCTGGGCCCCTCATGGAATTGTTTTTCTTTTCTTGTCTGTTGAGTCGCCCAGGTTGGAGTGCAGTGGCACGCTCACAGCCACCCCAGCGTCGACCTGCTGGGCTCCGGCGAGCCTTACAAATGGTCGGAACTATAGGCGTGCGCTACCATGCCTGACTTATTTTTTGATTTATTGTAGAGACAAGGTCTCACCACGTTGCCCAGGCTGGTATCGAACCCCTGAGCTCAAGCATTCCTCTTGCCTCGGGCTCTCAAAGTGCTGGGATTACAGGCTGAGTCACCGAGCCTGGCTGGAATTGCTTTTCTAATTTGTTTTGGATTTCTGCCCTTGACATACTTTCAGGGACATTGCCAACAAAAGACTGATGTTTGCTATTCTAAAGATACAGCTTTAGGGATTGGTCACTGTTTTCCCATGCCCTCTCCACAGATGCGACCCCAATGCCTAGAATGGTGCCAGGAACAGAGCGGGTTCAGCACCAGCTGCAGCTGATGAATGAGAGGAATCTCGAGCAGCTCCCGAGCCAGATGTCAGCAACCCAAACAGAGGCTCTCCTGACCAACGGACACCTGGGCTTGTCTTAACCAGTGATGCTCGGACCCATTCTATCCAGGAAGTAACTTCAGTTCTTAATTTGTGTATAAACAATGACTCACCAGCACCCTTTCTAGCACATAATGACCCCCTCTCCCTAAACTGACTTCTCTTCTTCCCTGGTGTATCCCTCTTTCCCAGGCAAGTGCATGAAATCAGTGCCTGCTGTGTTGGTCACTGTGGGGGACTTTGTCCCTCTTTTAACACGGAGGATGGAGCTGATGGTAGAAACAGCAGCCTGAATCCACACACCCTTATGTACCAACCTCAGTGTTCCACAAGCCAGAGAGGAGAGCAGGTCCGGGGATTCCTCCTGAGCAGTATTCAGGGAATCTTCTGCTTTCCTTTGGGAGATGGCTTTCACTCCGGAGGCTGTGTGGATACTCACCATCACTAGAAGGACTGGCGAATGAAAACTTGCTATGTGTAAGCAGCGTGCAATGCTTCACCTGTTAGTTAATTCCCGGCACGCTGTTGTATGATTGAATTATTTTTGTTGTTCTTTGTTTCTTTTTTATTGACATATTATAATTGCACATATTTCTGGAGTGTATGTGATATTTTGATACACGTGTACAATGTGTAATGATAAAATAAGTGTTTCTGGGGTTACCCACCGGTTCAAACATTTGTCTTTTCTTTATGTTGGGAACGTTGCAATTCTCTTCTAGTTATTTTGAAATATACAATAAATTGTTGTTAACTATAATTTCCCTCCTGTATTATCAAATACTAGTACTGACTCCTATCTCATAATACTTTTGTACCCTGAATACTTTTATTTTCCCTTCTGAATGTTAGTTTTAAATGTAGATCTGTTTCGGGATCCAGGTTTCAAATGTGGCAGCTCATGAGATCTGCTTAAGAGGTCAGGGGTCTTCTCCACAGGAGAAAACATCTGCATGACACTCTTTAGGCCTCAAAGTACTCTCTGGGGTATAGTGAATGCATGGCACCCGGCTGTCCCTCCTTTAAGTGAAAGGGATTAGATCTTCAGAGGAACCTTCTGGTTTAGGACAAAATAGCTAGTGGAAACACAAGGGGTTTGACCATCTCCCCCTTGAGGTTCAGGCAGTTTTGCTGGGCCATGCTTCTGGCCAATCACGATGCAGTCAAAGGAAAGATATCTCCCCTTGTCCTTTTCAGATCAGCTCAAAATGGATGAACTGGCACAAAACTGTTGCTCCATTGCCAGTGAAGAAGCCGTGAGGCTGGTAGCTCAGAGGGGACTTCAGGCCCATGAACGGCCAGGTGTTCGGAAAGTGGCCACAGACAGCCACTTTGGTTTCAAGGTAGCAACGTGGGGAAACCGTTACAGCTAGTAGGAGCTCAGTAGGCCAGCCTGTCCTGCGTCAACTGGACCTTATGACTTTGGTGCAGACGTAGCTGGCAGCCAGATGGTGGCACTATGGACAAGCAAGCCCCTCAGCGGCGTGCTGACAACTGTGTTTGCAGAGTCTACTATTAGCGAGGCGTTGGGTTCTGCGCTTCCCATGGGCAGCAAGAAAGCTGCTCATGAACAAATGCTGGCAGCATTTGTGATAGTGAGGGCTGAGAGGCAGAGGGGATGCTTGAAAATACCAGGGGGTTATTTTCTACTAAACAGAAAGCAAAGAGCCACAGTACTTTGGAAATTGGAGAACATGTGACCTTAGTTTTCTTTTTCTTTTTTTAATTCTGTGTCTTCGTGTGGTGGAAAGATAAAAAGGCCTAGGATGCTTCCTTTAACCTCTTTTATAAGGTTGCTAATCCCATTCATGAGATGCTCTTTTAGGAGATTTGAACTACTGTTTTCATTCAGTCCCTGGCATAGCAATTAGCTTTCGTAGTGAATAAATATCAACAAATACTTGTGCAAGCTACACAGGCATTTTCACCGTTTTCGAGAGGCCAGAATTAAGTACTTAATTTTTCTTAAATTTAAAGCGTAACTTTTTGTTAGGTACGAAGGGTCCAAAGGAGGCACAGGGTAACCGGAGATCTGACTAAGCCAAAGATTTGCAACACAATGACGTGAAGAAAGAAAATATTTATTTAAAAAGAGATAGCTTCCCACATGTGGCCGTCTGGGGTGCGATTCAATGTCTCATGGAAGATGCAAAGACTTGCACAGAAGTTAGATTTAAAAATCTAGTTTATTTAAAAGTAAATGAGAGAGAGTAAGAGAAGGGAGAGAGAAGATTCATCCCCCCGAAGTGAGGGAGGAGACCAAAGCCAGGAAGCATGGCAACGGCCATCGCTCAAAGAGCACATGGCCACACCGAAGTCTAGCAAGGCAATGGCCCGACCTTAGTTTTCATCACAGACTTATGAGGCTGGGACATTTTGGTTAGCCAGAAAAGGCCATGCCCTGAGCAATAATCACAGTGCAAAAAGTCCCTAAGGAACAGAGGTGAAAGTTTCTGGATGTTAGAACAACCGATTCCATTGAAATGTTCTAGCTTGAAAATTACCAGAAAGCCTGCCCCTTAAGAATAAGTTTTATGCTTCAAGTAAATGATTTATATTGTCAGTTAACACAGCTGGAAAAAAAACCGGTCAAGAGAAAGCATATCTCTTTTGGAATGACAACGTGCCCAAGCTCCTTTTGCCAAGCCACAAGAGCCAAACATTATCCACCCGTTTCTGGAAGGTTGTGCCATGCAGTGATTTGTGATCTTAACAAATCAGTGTTTCCCAGAGTTTGTTCTATGGAACCCTGAGTCAAATAAATTTGGGAAACTTGGTCAACTATATCTTCTTAAATATTTTGAAATTTGTCAGATTTAAAACAGAGTCACTAATGTTAGGAAGACACTGACAAATAGAGCTGGTGAAGACCATGAAAACAAGGTTCCCACACCTATATGCCTGATAATGAAAAGGACTCTACAAAAACGACAACTTTGCACAAAGTCCATTGCAACCTTACACAAAAAAAATAGTTCAGTGATGGCATCCTCCCAGTAAATGACTGTGCAAACTTAGACTGGCAACACACTTAGTGATCCTTGTAGCCAAGGGAAATTATTTCGCAAACAATTATGTAATCCTCCTCATTTTTTCCTTTAAAAACTTTTGTATTCCTTTACCTTCTTCAATATACAGATAGTTTGCTATGAC
>CAUYQG010057105.1:0-35133 GCA_963574415.1 Tarsius wallacei | reverse complement strand
GCAGGGGACAATTTGGGCTGCAATTGCATGATCACGACATAGGAAGCATTCCGGGCTGGTGCCGGGCGGGTTTTATTTGAATGCTGGTGCCACTGCACGCATCCCCACCCCAGGCTCTGGAGTGTCTCCTGTGTGTCCAGGCTTCAGGGCGGCTGTGCCTGCCCAGGGAGGTCCTTGCAGTCGGGAGGCTGGCCACTGGCCCAGGGTGTGCCACTCACATCCCGCCGCTATGGGATAGCTGGAGGGAAGGGCAGCCTAGGGAACTCAGGCTGGCATAAATACAAGAGGTTGTGCACACACAGGAATGCTCGTTATATAAAATAGATGTACAGAATCTAGAAAAACCTTGATAAAATTGCCTATAAAAATATAAACTGTAGTGAAATATACAAAAGTATTAACAGGTTCAACCCCTAAAAAAATCCCATCAATGTAAAAGTTGGCACTGCCCACTGGGCGTGGTTAGGGCGCTCCCCAGCCTGGCACGTGCACGTGGGCAAACAGGCTGGAGGCCGTCCTTGGCTTCCTAGCTGGGGGTGTGGGGTCCCCCACAGGATGGTGCGCAGGCTGATGGCGGAGCTCAGGTGCAGAGGAGCAGCAGTGTGGGACAGCGTCCCCAGAGGGGCCACCTGCATGGCACCGGTGGAGGCCAGGGACCTCAGGGACACGGGGTTGGGGGCACAGAGCAGCTCTTTGCACAGTGGCAGAAGGGGAAGGGCCAGGAGGTGGGGCCCCGGCTCTGGAAGGAGGGTGGACTCTACCCAATGCATCCCCTGTCCATCTCCTGCAGGACCTCTCCTGCCTCACACGCACACTGCCCAGCCACACCACTCGCTGCCTGGAAAGGCTCACAGGGCAGGGTGGGAGCCCAGGACTCCATCCAGGGCCTTGGTCAAACCAGCCCATCCTGAAGGCAGCTGCTTAGTCCCAGGACACAGTGGTGGGGGCCAACACCTGAGAGCAGCCCCGTTCCTCTGGCATCCCCTCAGGGCTGCCCCCAAGCTGACACCTGCAGCTTCACTGTGTGGCAGGTGGGGGTCGCCCACTCCTGACGGAGAGACTGTACCACCCAGCTCCAGGGCCACTTCCTGAAGAAGTCAGACCCCCCTTTTGTCTTCCCAAAGACAAAAACAATGACGGACATATTTTTGATACTTGAAAAGAGACAAGGCTTTTGGCTAAATACAGAGGCCAGCTCCCTCTACATGGTGAAAAACTAGCCAATTAAAGTTGCGCTTAGTTTGGTATGCTGAAATACCAACTCAGCCATGGGCACTGCAAGGAAGGTGATATTAACAAATAGGAAAATTTCCCACAATTTTAAAATAAAAAATATGTATTAAAAAAAAACCAACAACACTTTAATTCCTAGACTATGACAGTGATTAGATAAGATAGGGCTAAATTAATGCAGATAAAAATGATCTTTTCCTCCTTTTAAAACAGCTGGCCCAAAGCTACCTAGAATGAACCTGAACTCTTAATTTTATCCTGATCCTAAATCAAACTAATATGAAGGAGAATATGCATTCATTCAACATTTATTAAGTACTTACGAAATGTCAGTGGGAAGTATCATGCCACAGGGGAAATGTCCAAAGTAGGTTACAACTACCCTAACCTTCCAGAAACATGAACTTCACTTTAAACCCATATACAAGGTCAAAAGTTACATGTATCTGGTATAAAGTTGCTATTGTTGTTGTTGTTTTTAAGTTACATTAAGAGGTCCTTCTCCTACAATCTATCTTAGACCTGTTTACCTAATCTGCCTTTCTTCAGAGCATTTTTTTTTTTTTGAGTCGAGGTCTCTGTTACCCAGGCTGGAGTACAGTAGCATGATCATGACTCACCACAACCTCAAACTACTGGGCTCAGGCAATCCTTCTACCTCAGCCTCCCAAGTAGCTGGGAATACAGGTGCACGTCACCATGCCCAGATAATTTTTTGTAGAGATGAAGTCTCATTATGTTGCCCAGGCTGGCCTCAAACTTCCAGGATCAAGAATTCCTCTTGCCCGGGCCTACCAAGGTGCTGGGATTACAGGCGTGACCATCTGCACCTGACCTCTTCAGAGCATATTTCATGGGCTCCAAAAAAATTAGTGGCTTATCAATACATATTATCAAGGAAGTCAGATGACAAATAAGAAAAAGAAGTAAATTATTTCAAATGTTACTTTGATTCTGGAAATAATACAACAAGAATAACTCCTATCAAAACAACAACAGTTCAAGTTATACAAGTCTTGTTAGACAATGCTTGCAGGAAGCAATGCAGCAATAACCAACTTCAACTTCCTCGCAGTCCAATGAGAAGAAAGCCCCTTAGGGGGCTAAAACCCTTCCCAGCTCTATCCTTGCTCATTAGCACTAGGTCTGTAAGCATCGCCGATGACTGTACACATCCTCTGGGGTAATATGATGTTTCTGTCAGTCTGTTCTACTTCAGCACTCACACCCAAACTGCTCAAGTTCAACTGATCCCTTTTGGTCTTAAAAAACTATCTGCTCCTTATTTTCCAAATTCCCACAATATTTCTTCACAAAATCCAACTGGACAACTCTGCAAGACCTTCTGGCTTTCTACAGTCTGAGGAAAACCGAACAGTAATTTGGAAAAGAACAGTGCTAAGGACCACCAAGAATACACGCTGCAACTTACACATTTTCCCTGCCTCCATATCTGCATGCAGCCCACTGTGCTGATGCCTTAAGTTAACATTACAATGAGATGCCATTTTTCTGAATCACAAAGAGGTGGGGAGAAAGCAGACTTTGAATAAACTGGGTTTAGATTACTCAATTTTTTTAAAATTAAAAAGTAGGGCACTTAGCCGGGAAGCAGTAGTCATGATTTTTTCTTTTTAAATAAAACCATGGACCTGACTGTTTGACAGGTTTGTTGTGACTACATGAGCTGCCAGCAAGACCACATCAGCCCATCCAGCATGAGGAATGGCAATTTTCACTGCAAAAGCAGAGATTACAAAAATAAACATGAGATGCAAGCTAATCTCCACATTTATCAAAAGCTTACCAATCTCCAATCCCAAATTCCCTGGGCATCCCCAAGCCAGAGAGGACTCACACCTTCTCAGAGTTCCAGTGGCATTTCCTGAGCATAACACTCCAAGGGCACTTACCATGCATGCCATGGGGACAGTAATTTGAGTGTTTTTGCTCTCAACTAGAGTGATTATTTCTTGTTTCCCTAATAGCAACCAACATGCTTATCATACAAAGGAGGAGCCCAGTGATCTACCAAAAATACTTTAGAAAGGATTCACTGACTTGCCACTCAAATGACATAAAAACAGGTTACTTATGAATTTGGTGTCATGGTGACTTTATTTTTTTGGTAGCAGAAGGGGCAATTGGCCACTATCTGAGGTTTTATCTTCCTCTTGTTTTATTCCTCCTTGTTCCTTCAGGCAAACAGAGTAAACTGGGCTTAAACCAGGCCACAAAAAACTGTTTCAGCACTACCTTAAGAAAATATCTTTAAATGTACCTTTGGTTTCATTTTTCCATAAAAGCGTCCCCACAACATTCACAAGAGGGGCTCTAAACACGTTTAAATGAATTACTTGAAAGGAAAAATTGTTTTAAAAAGGATTATTTTGCAAAGGCAGCACCTGCTGGATCCTGCAGTATGCCCCCTCCCAGCTCTTCAATGCTGTGTGAGGTGTGCGCTCCTCCCCCATTCCACCCCACCCAGAGGTGCTCTTCACAGGCCAGAGTTCCACTCTGCAGCCAACCAAGGGCTGGGCTCCAGGCTCTCAAGGGGGTAGAAGAGGCACAGAAGCGCTGACAAGCCCTCACCGGCGGCAGTGATGCAGAGCGCCAGAATAAACTCTGAAGCAGCTTCTCACGGTTGAAAGGATGAGGCACAAGCTGTTTTCTCACATCCTCTGCCTCTTAAGGTGACAACAAACCAGGCTCTGATCCAATTAAAATCCCCACAGTTTATGTTTGCTCAGAGAAGGACAAAGCAAAGATGACCTGTGCTTGCTGGGAACATAACCAGCCATGTATGGTCTTGGTTGATAAATGAAGAGTTAAAAAAGATTAAAAATTTAAGTCATGACTGCCATGAAATTGTTTATTCATGGTAAGGTGTTTTGGGCAGTTACAGCTGTACAACAGTAAATTGTTAACAACCGTTTCCTGAAGAAAAATTTCCATTATAGATCACAGATAAGACAAGAGTCAGAGTGCAGCGTTGCAGGGAGATCAATGTTCCAACAGATAGAGGATATGTTAGTTGCAAGTCAAGAGGCCCTACCCTTTCCTGAAACCGTACTTGAGGAAGATGACATTACCCTAATTGCTGCCTCTAATTAAAATTAAGGTAATTTTTAAAATTTCAAATGCACTTTAAATTTGATGTAGGGCATAATTAAAAATCAGATTTTTAAAAATATCAGTAGGGCAGTTGGGTGAAGGATGGCATACAAGAGGGGAAAAAAACAGTTTAGCTCTCAGACAACAGGAGGGAAATGGCAATCTGTCAAAGTTATTATAGGGGGACGTGTTTCTTCCTTTTTAAAGACCAGAACTTAACAACGTGGAACATCTGTGCCCTTGCCTTCCCCGAGCATGCCGATGTCGAGCAGCACTTCTTGTGTCAGTCCTTCCCCCAGCAGGAGCCAGGCTGGTGAATCAGCAAAATGTCAGTATCTTTGGAAAGCTGCTACAATCATTTTGAGTTAGCAGGAACCAAAAAAAAAAAAAAGAATTACAGTGGTGTTTCTAGAAACAAAATAGGTAATTTCTGTAACACACGGGGTAACAGGTGACTGTGTAACTCTGTGAGTGATGTAACAAATCCCACAGGGGACTCAAGGTGCATTAGAAGAAAAACTGGATTGGAAATCAGAGGCCTGGAGTGCCAGCCTCAACCCCCAAAGGTAGCCTGAGCAATATTTGGACCAGACTTATTACTAAATAAATAAACAAGTAAGGTGCTGGGCTGTCATCTCTACAGTCTGATCAGATTCTGAAATCTACCATTCAATAGGTGAATTGAAACGTAAAGTCACAACTAGAACACTTAGTCACTAAATCTGTGAGGACCATTAAGTATCTTGAATAGGACTAGTCATATGGCAGATATCTGCTAAAGACTGAATGTCTATATCCCACCACTAATTCATATGTTGAAACCTGATCCCCAATATGATAATCTTATAGGTAGGGCCTTTGAGCCCTCACAAATGGGGTTAGTGCCCTTATAAAAGAGATCCAGCAAGCTCCCTCAGTCCTTCCGCCATGTGAGGAAACAGCAAAAAAATGGCTGGCTGTGAACCAGGAAGCTGGTCCTCTCCAGATACCAAGACTGCTGGCACCTAGATATTGGTCTTCTCAGTTTACAGAATCAAGAGAAATAAATTTATGTTGTTTATCAGACACTCCATTTATGGCATTTCGTTACAGTAGCCCAAACAGACCAGACAATACCCAATATATTCTTACTGACTGATGCTGCTTAAGCACCCAGTACAGCTACAGTTCCTAAGGGCCTAGCAGAGTGCCAAGTACATAATATGGCATCAAAGCATGTCTACTGAATGAATTCACGAGGCTATAAACTGAGCTCATCCAGAAGCAAGCTGATTGACAAGGCCCTCATACAACCCAGAACCCACAGAGAACCCTGGCTAACAGTCATCAATATAGGGACTGGCAGATCTATTCTTAATACTACCTAACATTACATGAAGTATCAGAAATGTCTTAAGATTGCCCTTCAAGAAGCCTGCATTAAAATTATTCACTGATTTATTTCTACGAGAATTATCAGGCAGGAAAGAACCTAGTCAGACATGCTCTCAGGAGAGAGATTACCAGAAAGATGAAAATAACATGAAGCAGCGGCAGATTCCCCATGAATATCACTCAAGCAGACTAACTACATTTGTCTCTTACCTTTGGAAATCTGGATTCAAACAGAACAACTACTGGAAGAGAATTTGGTTTAATGAACTGAACCCTGTCCACAGGCACATCAAAAACCTTTTGCAATAAAGCCATTGCACATCTGATAGCAGAGAAAGTATAAAATGGTTTTGGAAGTCATGATTCAGACTCAGTTACAAGCAATATTTATTCAGCACCTACTATGCGCCAAGAGCTGTGCTCAGCACGCATTCAATTCCTTTGATCCTCTCAATAACACTGAAAGGCAAAAGTTATTAACTCTACTTTTTCAGATAAGAATATTGAGCTATGGAGGGACACATTTCACACAATAAATGAAGCTGGCAGTCAAATCTAGATTGTCTGTTTAGGTCTAATGCTCATCCAACAAGTATTAAATGCTACTTATTGTGCACCCAATCTTTTTCAGGAATTGAGAATATAGCAGTGGACAAAACAGATAAACTCCCCTGTCCTCCTGGACATCCCAATGTGCTTTCCACCACGGTTCACTGCCTCCTGTGGTCTCAACTCCACTAAGCCATCTGTTAGCAGAAAGATGTGTAGATCAACAAATTCAAATCTTTCTGGTCTTGTCCCTATTAAGTGGCCTACAAATCCAGATCCTAAAAATTAATGCTGTTAATGTATGATGTTATGTATGTATGATGTAATGTATGTTATGTAATGTATGATGTAATGTTAATGAACAGATATATCATGATGAATCTAGCACTAATAAAAGCAAACAGGACAATTAAGAATTGCTCAAGATTTCTTAATAGATAAAAACCAAATTTTCAAATGAGTAAACAGCATTGTGTGTTTCCAGATGAAAGATAATTAGAATGGAAACAGAATTCCAGACATGACAGCACACATCAACAGAGACAGGCAGGAGAGAGAGTAAACAGCATTTCCCCAACATGTCAGCCTTCCTACTGAGCACAGATCTGAAAGGATATCTGTATTATCATGTCCAAGCAACCCGAGAAGCGACTGCACAGCATTCAGCTCCACCAGAAGGTGGTACAGATCTGGCATGGTAGCTACCACGTGCATCTCCTGAATGATGTCATTTAGGTCCAGCTCGGATTCCATGAACCTAGGAGGGGAAAACAAGACAGCATTACTGAAAGGAAAGGAGCACTATCAGCACTGAGGTGCAAACAGCAACGAAATCCAGACAAAGAGACAATCTGTCAAAGTGTCTACAGCAGACCAACCAAGAAGTATACTCATCCAAACATCATACTGTCACACAATTTCCTTGGGAAATCGATTTCCTCATTACAAAAATCAATCTTGGATTCAGATCTCATTACAGGGTTCCCTTTACTCTTGCAGTCACAGGCTGACTTTTAGAGGCTCCCAAAGTATTTTGCAGTATTAAATGATCTGTCCACCAGTCCTATGGATTAGCTACCATCATCCCTTAGTGTGGCAATTCACTCTGTCACTTTGAACATAATTATCCTACTAATCCAAAGAGTTTCTCTTACTTCCCACTTAGATCAAGGGCCAATTATTCCCCTAACCCAAAGGAAAATAGTGAGATTCTGCTGCTACCCAAAAATACCTTCTCCCTAACCCAGACTACCTAGGGAGCTGATTAAGAAGCAGGTCCCAAGGAAAAGCAGACCTAGTTTCTAGATCCTACAATGACCACCATAAGTCACCCAGCATGATACTTCACTCACATTTTCACACCTGAACCTTTCAACAAATCTATGACCAGGCGCTAAGAACAGAACTACTTTGCATTCACTCTGTATGCCCTTCCCCAGTGTGTGACATATAAGAAGTGACCATTAAGCCTCGGATTAACAAGGCAGAAAGGTTTGTTCTGAGAAGGAAATGAGCTAATAAATGTAGAGCAACTGAACAATACCTGACAGAGTGATTGAGAGGAAGGAGTGGTTAAACAGACTCGGAGCTACCTACTTAGCCTCTCTATACCTCAGTTTCTTCATTTATAATGAGGACAATAATGTTACCTTTCTCATCGGGCTACTGTAAAGAGTAAGTGAGTAAAAACACATAAAGCACTGAGAACACTGCCTAGCATATAAAAAGCACTACATAAGTACTTGTTCTCATTACTACTGTTGCCATAATAGTATGGTTATCTTCTCTTCCAGAATGTAAGCTTCTTACAAGACAGAAACTATATTTTTGTCTCTTTCTCCATAGATGCCTACTTAATTAAATTGAGGGCACACACATACAAAAAAGAATCAAAAGTAGGGACTCTTGAAGTCAATTTTCAGATGTTGAGGAACTGGGCAGATACTACGTCTGCAAAAATCTGAATTTTATAAGGAAGAAAATCTAGAGACTATAATTCTTTAAAACATGCCTATATTTTAGACAACATCCTATATAACTGTTTTTCCTCATTATTATTTTTAGTTATAAAATTTACATATTTTAAAACATGCAGTCTCCTGTGGTCTCTTTATATATTTTAAAACATGTGGTACATATATACACGATGGAATATTACACAGTCATAAAGGACAAACATATGGACTTCGCAGCAACTTAGATGGATTTAGAGTCTATAATACTCAGTGATCTATAATAGAAACAAAGAACTGAGTACCACAGGTTCTCACTCATAAGCAGATCCTGAACATTTACCATAATACTAAAAGAAAGGGATTAGCAGTAGTGGGATACTGCCAGGGAGGGGTACCCACAACAACAATAAGGGTACCTGATCTCAAATCAGGCGAAGTGGGGACCAAAGGGAGGCCCGAACTTTACCTGTATGATAACCACTTGTATACCTAATCCTGAATTGTACCCTACATCCTTCAAATTAAAATAAATAAAATTTACATATTTTTTTCAGATCGCAAAAATATTTTGTAGAAAACTGGAAAAAGAAAAACAAGCCCTCAAAAAAGTAAATAAATCACCCATAATCCTATTAACTAGAAATGACCATGATACTACTTTGATATGTTTAAGTCATTTTTCTCAACTCATAGATGTTTTCCCTCCAAAGGTAAGTCTATATAATATAGTCAGTTTTTGCTGTTATATAGGCTAATAATATTTATGTAGGCTAATATATATTTATAATTTATACATATTAATATAGGCTAATGATAATTTCCCTTATTAAATATCCTTCTACAACAGGAAAAGCCAGTACCTGACAAACTGCTGCTAGTCCTCTTTCTCTCCGATGGCAAAATCCCTCACTGGTCATAGAACTCTTTCTTGCTAAGCCCAGACAGGGCTGGCTTCAGAATACTTTTCAGTATAGTATTCCAAGAAGAGACTACCACACAGAGTGGACATGGCAGATTGAGCTTATCTGCAATTCCTGTTCTAAATCATAAATGTTAAATAGCCACATAGTATTCTCTTATGTAAATGTAATTGTAATTTATTTAACCAATCCCCCTCTGTCAGACACACTCAGAAAGGTTCCAATTTTTCCCCTATAACTTTTTTAGACGTATACATCCATAATTACTGCATTAGGATAAACTCCTAGAAAGGAAAGTGCCCAGTAAAGAGTATGTATGATTTAAGAAATTTTGATACATTCTGCCAGAAAGGTACCAGTAGTGTATGAAGCGCCTGTTTCCCCTTGCCCTCTTCAGAAACAGTATCATGCATTCAAAATCTTCAAGATGGAAAAAAAAAACTTATTTTTTTTCTTGCATTTCTGATGGTTTAAAAAATTTCAATTTTGCTATTTCTTCTTTGCCTGTTTTTCTATCAGGGTGCTCATGTTATTTATTGCCTTACAAATGCTCTATATATTAAAGAAATTAATCACTATCATATGTTGCTTAAAAAAAAAAAAACAGAAAAGTGCCCTCTAATTTGTACACTGTGCTTTTTAACATAAATTTTTTATTTTATTTTTTGACATAAGGGTTTTTATAAGTTCAAGTAGTCAGATCTCTGCCTTTCTGAATTCTATATGTATCCTAAGCAAAGTCTTTTCTATGCTAAAGTCAGATATATTTTATGGTCTCCTTTTATGTGCATATATACTTAAATGTTTAATCCATCCAAAATGTATTTTAGTGTATGATATAGGGCAATGACCTAACTTTATTTTCTGCAAATATTTGGCCAACTGCTCCAATATCATAATCTATCTTTTTCCCACAGATTTAAAGATATGCCATCAATCTACACTAAATTTTAATGTGTACTTCATTATGGACTTTTCACTTCATTTCACTGATTTGTCTGTAAATACCTGAGCCAGGACCACATTTCCACATTGTTATAGCTTTATGGTATGTTTTATGTCTGTTATTGCAAAATACCCCTTTGTTATTCTTCTCTTTCAAAGCTTCCTTGCCCATTCTTACTGTTTATTATTGAAAGTAAATTTCATTATTATTTTACTAAGATTCTCCCAGAATTCCACTTTTTTTTAAAGATTCCTTTCTCTGTGCTTACAATAGATTACTTTTAATATGACCAACATGGAAGCCAAATCAGAATCATGAGGCAGAAGAGCTGATACAGAAGAACTGAAATATTCCAGGGGGGCAGTAGACCTATATGATCCCTAAACAGAGGGCTCAGGAACCGCTAAGGCTTATATGCCTTACATGAGAACTCTAAAAAAAAAAATCCAATTTCTGAAGAATAACTTGAAAAAAGACGTTTACAGTTCACCTGGAAGAACTGGCCAACTGGGCACTAAACAGTAACAAAACCAAGCTGAGTACAAGGATAAGATTTGAGATCTGGGTGGTAATCAGTGAATGAATGTCAACCTGGGGAGAAGCCTGTGATGGTTTCCTGCAGGGCTCTCTCCTTAGGCCTGTTTAGATCATCTATTTTATTTTATTATTTTTTAATCAATGATTTGGGTGAAGATATATAAAAGGTAACCTTAACAAATGTCATATGTCACAAAGCTTAAAGAGACCGAACACAGCAGCTGACAGAATCAATTCAAAAGTTCCTGACAGGCAATGATGATGAGTCAAATTTAACCAGGGGAAAACCTGAGATCCACATAGAAAGCTGCATTGAACCAAAAAGTCAAGTACAAATGTGGGGGATGGAAAGATATGGTTTCCTAGGAGCACACGTGTAGACAGAATGATGGTTATAGTCAACTGTAATTGCAATACAAGCCAGAACTATGAGACAGCTCAGTCAGGACAGAGACGATGTCCTACTCATCTCTGGACATCCAGCAGCTGATGCACTTCTTGGTCCACCAGAGAAACGCGGCAGCTGCCTGCAGATAAAGGCAGGATCTGAGTAGCTGCTGCAAATGCTGCCTTGGCTTTAGGCCGCTCATGAAAGACAATGCAGAGTTACCATGCTGATTAGAGACACCCTAAAGCTTTCTGACATCTGTTCCAGGAACCACCTTTTAGAAAGGGCAGGGAAATGAATTCAGGGAAGCAACCGGGATTCAAAGGAGTCTAGCTATCATATGAGAATGTGTTCAAATTCTCTCTCATTCTGACACCTTAAGAGTCAGAGTTGCCAAATAATGGAATAGGTTTCTATGGAAAGTTATTCCTTGTCACTGGGGGTAGTTAATAATCGGGAATATTATTTTTAAAAAACAAGAATTAGATGGTAGAATAGACTGTACCTTTCAGTTCCTTCCAATTTTGAGATTCTGCTTCCAAATATATACTCTTTTTTTAAAATAACATCCTTGAGTCATAATAGCTATGTGGTCTTAACCCAATGTTTGTAAGTTTAGAAAGTCAGAAAAGTATCAAAATAAAACAAGCAAAGAATAAAACTGCAAGCAGGGAAATACCACAAAAATATACTAGGTTCAATGTTACACAAATAACAAGATATAGTAGGAAAAACCTGGACTTGGGAATTAGATTGACCTGGGTCACACTCCCAGCCATACTGGCTGTGTGACCATGAATGGCATATCAACAAGGATTTACTGGGCACATACTAGGAGCCAGTCGCTATGGTAAGTACCGAGGATATAACAGACAATAGAATAATCCCAGTTTTTGGTCTCACAGAGCTCTCAGTTTAGCACAACTATAAACAATCTATTAGACATCATTTGTTATAAGAACGCTTGATACCACCCAAGGGAAGCGGCATTAGAACACAGAGCACAGAGTTCCAGCCTGGTTAAGGGAGACAGACAATATTAACTAAAGTATCACTAAATTTGCATTTCCTTAACTTTCTAGCCGTATTACAGTGAGGATGAAAAGAAACATATATATACACACACACACATACACACACGTGTGTGTGTATATATATATATATATTTTTGCCTAAAAATAGCTGGAACATAGTAGGTTCTCAATAAATCTATCAATCTACCCTCAAGTTTGTTATGCTGTAACAATTTTCTTCTGTTTCTGATGACAAAGTGCAGCCTATGCATTTAGAGCACACAGGACTGTCTAGGGATTGGGCATGTCTTCAGCAATAGACTCACAGCTGGGGGAAAGAGTCAAGTCAGAGGCAGCAGGAAAGCAATCGAACAAAATATTAGAGCAGTAACCCAAGCAGAGATGGGATCATCTATTCCATCTGACATGACAGAATATTCTCCTCGCCACCCATGTACACTTGCTTCAGACCAGCAGGATATTCTCCTTTAACCACAAGGGTGAATACTAGCAAGTGACCAGCAAATTTCAAAAATACCAGGAAGCATCAGAAACCAACAGGTTCTAAAGAGAATCACAAAATCACTGCTGACAGTCAAGATTCTCCCTCCATTCAGTAAATGAACGGTTCTCAAAGTGTGGTCCTAGGACCCCAAAATGGGGGTGAGGCGAGTGGAGATTCTTTCGAGGGTCTGTAAGATCAAAATTGTTTTATAATAAGTCTAAGACATTATTTGCCTTTTCACTCCCATTCTTTCAGGAGTATAAGTACAGCAGAGTTTTCCAGAGGGCTATAGAAGATATCACTGACTCGATGGCTAATGGAATGTGTGCTTGTGTTTTCTAGAATTTTCTAAGAATAGCACACTTTGGGGTATTCAATAATGTAAGAGTGTAAGGGGATCTTGAGACCAAAAAGGTTGGGAATCACTAAACTAAATAATTCTGTCCCTGCAAAAATGAAGAGAATAACTATTAAGAAACTTACTGGAAAAACAGCACACTCTACTCAACATGATATTAGGGAGAAAGATCACAGTGCAAAGTGGAGGCTGCATAAGGAGAATCGTCAATTGAATGTAAAATGCAGCCACATGAAGAGAGATGATTTTGGGTATGCGATCAAAATGACAATTGCATATATGGGAAAATAAACGTGAATGTTTCTGATTTCAACCATAAAGTTTCATTCAAATATGCTCTAGCAATTTTCATCTTAATTGCACCTTGCTAGTCTAAAGAATTATGAAAGACACTGCACCAGTAAGAATTCAGAAACTCAAGGTTAAAATACAATGTAGTTTCCTAACTGCTTTTTGACATGGAAAAAAAAGTTCCCTATGCATAATTTCAGATTGAAATTATGTTCAGATTTAAAAACTAAAATATTTTACAAACTGCGTTTGAATGGAAAACACTGTTATAGTTGTTGTTTTTTAATAAAACAACATTTTTCTTAAAACCAGTTTCTGAATCGTAACAGTAAGGTACCTATGATGTAGATAATGAACATAACCTACAGAAACTCACCGCTCTAAATCAAGAGAAGTACACCCACCAAGTGGGCAAAGGCAACACTGGTATTCCAAGAAGTAAATCGGGTTTCTTAAACTTCCATTATTATCAACCTACAGCATAGTTTCCTCATAATGTATCCTTAAGTTCCAAGTGATGGGATGTAATAAAGATGACAGGGACTATATAAAATCTCTCATGTTTACTGAGACAAACAAAACACAGACCACCTCCTAAAAGAAAATGAGTCTAATACAAAAACCACTGAGTAGAAAAGTAACAATAAAACAAATGGCAAAGACACTAAAGACTGATCACATCCATTGTGGGTAAGAACGTAGGAAAAGAGATGCGGCTGGAGGGAGAATGAAAGGATACCATGGGGAAACTGGCAGTAGCCATCAAAGTTTAAAAATGTACATAGCCTCCAATCTGGGAATTCAATATTTATATATCTATCCTATAGAAATATATGTACACAAAGACATGTGTTCAGGGAGATTCATTGTAGCATTGTTTATAAAAGCCCAATATTTAAAATATCCAAATGTTCATCAATAGAAAAATAATTAAATGAATCATGGTACTTCTAAACCATAAAATACTATGCACCAGTTAAAAAAACCAAAAGGTAAAGCCGGGCTTGGTGGCTCAGCCTGTAATCCCGTGCCTTGGGAGGCTGAGGTAAGTGGATTGCCTGAGCCCGCGGGTTCAAGACCCACCTGGGCAACTTGGTGAGATCTCATCTCTACAATAAATCAAAAAATTAGTCGGGCATGGTAGCGCGCGCCTGTAGTTCCAGCTACTTGGAAGGCTGAGGCGAAAGGATTGCCAGAGCCCAGCAGGTCGAGGCTGCGGTGGCCAGGAGCTACCACTGCATTCCAGTCTGGACGACAGAGTGAGACCCCGACTCAAAAAAAAATAAAATAAAATAAAAACCAAAAGGTAGATATGCATGTACTAACATGGAAAGATCTCCTGTAATGTGTCCCCAAAAAATCAAGGTGCAGAATATCTACAGTATGATTTATGTAGAAAAAAAAATACTTGCATATTTAACTGCTTACAAGGTTATCTCTAGGCAGGGGAATGGAAAGAGGTCAGTTCAGTGAGGGAGAACTTTCTTTTTCTACTCCACTTATGCACTGATGGTATTTTTTATACTGGCATCTATTTGTATATTACTTATGTAACTGAACACGCACACGGTGCAGGATGACAAGTGCTACCGTTTGGTGGAGGATTCAGTGCTGGGCAAGCTGAGTGCCCATCTAGCTACTCCTACCATGGCAGAGGGCTACGCCTGAGGCCAGCAACCAGGTTCTGTCTCCTCTGCCTCCTCATCCATAGTACAGGGAGAGCACGGTGGACCCTGCTGGCCTCATTTCGTTGCCGTGAAGACTCTGGGCCCTCTGACACCTCTGTGCCTTTGTTCACGCTCCTCAGAGCCTAGTATGCCTTTCTATGTTATTTTCCCCCTAATAAAATCTGAACCATTCTTCAAGGCCCTGCTCTAATACCATCTTTTCTGCAAAGTTCTCAACAGCCCCCAACCTGGTATTTACTGTTTCTTCTCCTATGTTCCCACAGCACTCTGCTCATATCTCTTTTTAAGTATATATTCCCTTCTACCTTGCATTTATAGTCAGTCTCCCTAGTAACCTATAAACTTGAGTGCAAAGACTATACTACTCAACTCTTAATTGCCTAGGGATCTTGGGCATATTAAGATTCATTAAAAGTATAAGTCCTGAGAGGGTGAAAGACAAGGAGGGAACATTAAAATCTGTATAAATATGAAAATCCACTTAGGACTCAAGATTGACTGAAAGATACCAGATCTCTCATACAGCACTTCACAGTGCACTGAGGTGTCAATGTAGTTGCAATTACATTGATTACCACTTCATAAGCACCTACTATGTAAACTTGCAATTGCTCTCATATAACCTTCACAACAACCCTATGAGGAAGGTATGATTTCCCTATACAGATGAGGCACCTAAGGCTAAGAAAGGGGAAGCAACTTACTCAAGGTCATGTGCATGTCACACCACATTCACTCCAAAACTTTTGACATTTTCTCAGTAAAGCTATCATTAGTGGCAGCCATGGTCAGTTTCTTTGGGTGTTGAGAAGAATAATGCAGAAAAGAGTTAACATAGAAGAACTGATCTTTAGAAGGGCCTGCTTGCAAGGCTGGCCCTAGGCTGGCAGTTGGGAACTGAGCTTTTGAAATGTTCCCTAAGCGATAAGGTGTATTGTCAGCCTGGGGCACTGAACAGCTGCTTCCCTTCTGGAAGTCTAGAATTTTGGTGTTGTACATCCTGGCAGCGAATGCCTACGTGACCAGACCCCAGTAAAAACCCTAGACTTGGAGTCACAAATGAGCTTCCTTGAACACATACTGCAGCATTTCACTGCTAAAGAAAGGAGCCTATCTGTCTATCCTCTCTGTGAGGGAGCAAACACAGGAAGCCTGTAGACTCCAGAAGCCTCCTGATGTGTCTTTTTTCCTTGCTGATCCTGTTGTGCACTCTTTCACTATAATAAACCTCAGCCCAGAGTACCACTGACTCTGAGTCCTATGAGTCCCTCTAAGTGATTTCCCAAATATGCGGGTCATCCTGGAACTCCTGACCCAAATCACAAAAGCAAAAGCAAACAAAAAACAAAACAAAATTAGCAAACAAAACACCACAGAGGAGAAAGGACATCAGCAAAACACAGGCTTACTTTTCTGGGTTGTCTGGAAACTTAATCCGCAACTCTTGGTTTTTGTATGACCTTTTTTCAAATGTGAGGATCATTTTCTTCACTGAGCTTTCATCCAGTGGCTCCTCCTGGAACAAAGGGACAAACACAACAACTTCAGTCCACAGGGATTTGACAATCACTGTCACTACTACTTTCCTGTGGCTCTTACATTCTACTCTAACATTGACCTATCCAAGTTGAATGTACAATACACACTTTATCTCCTCCGCTACCATGAGGGTTAAGGGTCTGTAACACATGCTTCTTTTTGATGTATCATTCTGAGTATCTCAATAGTACCTGACGTCTATAACATAGGAAATTCAGTTTAAGGTGTTAAAGACTCACTCATTCAACAAATATTTCTTGGTTACACAGTATGGCACAGAATAAGCAATGAAATTAGATAATACTATTAATATTCATCTTGTTCTTTGTTGTACAGTAAGGTATGACTCAGGTGTAAAGAACTCGTTAATGATCAAACCCTGAGTCAATGACAGTGGCCCTTAATCTTTTCCCCACACCAGGGATTAGCCAAATCCAACCTGCCGCCTGTTTCTGCACAGCCCATAAGCTAAGAATGGTTATTAATTAGCTACAGTCATTGCTTTGCATTTTTTACACATTACTTTGTGTAGATGCTGAGAAAGGATCCAGACAGGTACTTGGAATCCTGACAGCATCAAGAACTTAGTAACCCTGCCAAGAGGAAGCATTAAAAAACTGGTAGGCCATACAGAATTTTCTTACTTCATATACTGGAATAATACCTACAAAGCTAAATAAAATGAATATTTGAAAATTGAGTAATTTTCTTCTAAATAATCTACACTAAAATTTCAAAAATGTTCTATCTTCAGTTTACTTTCCAGGTTAAATGAATGTGCTGCAATGCACCCTGCCTCTCTAACTCCCAGTTTCAAGGCTTTGTAGTTATTGACTATAGCTCACTCCTAAAAGCAATAATGAAATTGCTATTAAGAGAATCTAGAATAAATCCTTTTGGGAAACAGTGAATCATCCCATAATTTTATAAGTACTCAAAAACGTAAGCTATCATTGTATTATTAAATTTCTATTTCATTATGTTAGGTCTGAGTAGCGACACCCAAATATTCACTTGGGCAGGGTACATTCTCCAGATTACTGAGAGTCCTGAGTACTCTGCAGGACTCCTACTGCCTTGCCAGGGTCTATAGCTGAAGAGTGGTTTCCTGACATGGGAAAAACTGAAGTCCATGTCCTGGTTCAGTCAGGACTCAGAGCCTTGCTTCACTAATTACTATCCACATGGCAGCGTTACTTTGCTGCATATATTCCTCACACCTTCACCAAGTCCAGCTGATTCTACCTCATAAAGTCTTTCCTAAACTCATCAGCTTCGCACTTAAAATCCCAAATCCCTCGCATGATCTATATAAGGAGGGTCTGGCAGGATCTGGCCCAGATAATCTCTCCAACCCTGATAGCTGGCCCATGTCTGCTTGTTCTCTGCTGACTCTCCAGTGCCTGGCACACAACAGGTACTCAGTGAAGATCTCTGTTGGAGGAAGAAAGGAAAAGCGGGGGAAAGGGAAGAAGGGATGAATTAAAATATTACCCATATCTTTCAAGGTCACAGAGATGACCTAAAGAAAGATGTACATAAAATTGCTTTGTAAACTATATTGATGTCAACTGTCATTACTATTACTAGCAATAGGCACAATGTACCAAACATACCACTAGAATTTAACTAAAATAATCAAAATTTCTTGGAAAGGGTTAAGTCACTTTCAAGCAACCTCAATATCCACTGCTTTTTTTCCCTTTGCTAACCCTGTCCACCCTGCAGAAAAACTGTTAGTGTTCACACAGCCCTCAGGGGATTTCCAAGTCCTAGCCTCTCCAGGGTTTGGCTTCCCCTCCTTTAATTTCTCTCCAACACTAGGGGAAAACTGAATTATCAGTCTTAGTCATCGGCCACAGCAGTATCTCTAATAGCTCAACGTCAGAAACCAGAGGGAGATTTCAGCAAGATGAATGCTGGTGATGTAGCACAAAAAGGACAATAATATTTTACAAGTTCACGTGACTTTACAGGGGCAAACATCACTTGTTTTTCATCAAATGGGACTTTGGTGGCAGTGAGAAAATAACTCCTGGACTTGTAGCCTTCCATGTGTCATTTTTACAAAGTGATCTCTTTTTCCCTGTCCCTTAACAGAAGGGCTGGTCCCACATTACATTTCTGTCTCCCAGGCTAGAAACCACTTACCCATGACAGCTACTACCCTAATCCTCCAGAACCAGCCTTGCCCTACATGGGAATTATACCTGCCAATTAACTGCTGCTGCAGGGCTAACAGATTGAGCAGAAGCTGGTGAGGACGGAAGGAGGGAGGATGTGCTACACACATCGTTTGTCTAAGCCCTGGCAAGGCTGCTGCCCTTAGAGAGGAAACTCAGAAATGTAGGACTATCTTCCACCACAGATGTCCAAAGTGTCATCATCTTTTAGGGGTAGACCCCCAAATGAGCCCTGGTACAAATCCTAATGAGAAGAGAGCTACTGTTTGGAATATGAATCCATTTTTTTCTTCTTCTCAGATCCACATTCCAGTCTCATTTTTAAATCCAAACTTGGCATCATGTCTTTGAGAGAACCAAAAAACAGCTGGCTCTTAAGAATCTATTTCCATAATTCATACCGAACAAAATGCCAGAGTGAAATAACACACAAGTTAACACTTAAAAATATAAAAAGACACAAAGGTAAGGTTATTTTATTTTTAATCACTGGTATTTTACCTCTACTCTTCACAGCTTCATTCATTTATTCATTCAATAAATATTCATTAAGCGCCTACCAAGAGTGAGGTATTGCTCTGAGTGCCAGAGATATAGCTGTGAACAAAACAGAGCCATTCCTGTTTTCATGGGAGGTTGAAAGGAGGACACCAATGAGTAAAATAAACAAACAAGAATTTCAGGCTGGGTGCAGAGGCTCATGCCAGTAATCCAATACTTTGGGAAGCCAAAGTGAGAGGAATGCTTGAGCCCAGGAGTTCGAGACCAACCTAGATAACACAGTGAGATCTCGTCTTACAAAAAAAATTTTTTTTAATTAGCAGGGTGTGGTAGCATGAGCCTGTAGTCCCAGCTACTTGGGAGGATGAAGTGGAAGGATCACCTAAGCCCAGGAGCTGTGGTGAGCCATGATCATGCCTGGGCACTCCAGCCTGGGCAATAGAGTAAGACCCCAACTCAAATACATCCATCCACCCATATATACAATAAGAATTTCACATCATGATATGTTCTGTGCAAACAATATACACAACAAAGTGATAAGATGAGAGACTGTCTTGCAGGACTACCTTGGATATAGGAGAGACTTCTTGGATGAGGAAACATTTGAACTGAACCCTGAATGAGAAGGAACTAGCAAGAAAAGCATTAAAGAAGAAGAGTATTCCAAGAGAGAACACAAGGCCGGATGCAGTGGCTCAGGCCTATAATCCCAGCGCTTCGGGAGACTGGGGCAGGAGGATCGCTTGAGGCCAAGAATCCAAGACTAAGAGAGGGCACAGGTCATAAGGTCCAGAGGCAGGAATTAGTACAAAGGCCTTAAGGCATCGGGAAGAACAGCAAATAGAAAGGTACTGAGTCATCTCCTTCCCTACACTATATTTTTTGTCACACCTAAATACCTAACAGCACAGCGCTTCCCCCCCCCCCCACAACTCCTTCACCTTTGTTGCTTTGCTAATGCCATTTCCTAGGCCTAAAAAGCTCTTTCTTCCACTTGTTTGACTGATGAAATTCGATCCCCCTTTAAAAACTATTAACTATATTCAACAATGCAAGTGCCTTCTGGGTATCCTCAGTATGACCTAGGAAGCCTTCCTGGACCCTCCCCACTCAACACCAACGGTCCCTTCCTCTCCATTCCCACAGTTAAGTGTTTGGGTCTTGGTTATAGCACATAATGCAATAACTTGAAAACTCCATCTATAATGTTCTTCACACTTGCCACAATGCTTTCCCAAATCCGTTATCCCACTTAACCTTCACATCAACACTCCAAGACTTCTTAACCTCATTTTACAGATGAATGTGGGAAGCTCAGACAAGCTGAGTACTTGGCCCAAAATTACATGCTACAGTGCTGTGTTGGGACCAGCCACCTCAGCTTGCAACCAGCTCTGCCACATTACCTCTTCCTCTTCCTCCTCGCCCTCTCTGTCAATAATCTGAAGCAGCCTCTTTTTGTCATCATCTGCTTCTTCTACCACAGTCATTTCCTCTTCCCGATAGCGGCTGCGTTCTCGAGTACCAGCTTGTTTCCGACGCAACTTCAGTTCTTCCTCTTCATCATCTCGGGGACGTTTTGTGCCCCTGTTGGGCTGAGAAAGAGAGAAAAGAAACACAGGATCTTAGAGTTGGAAAAGATGTTGAAAGGCATAGATAGTAAATACTCTAAAAGCATTCAAAAGTTCCCTGGCTAAAAAGCACCGCAGCATACAGTTTCTCCCACAATATGGAGTAGAGTTCCATGTGTTCATTCTCAGACCCTTAATGATTCTATAAATACACCATAAAGTCAGTGACCTTTTTTTAACAGAATGTTTAAAATATGCAGTTTTACCACTTTGCAAAAGTGCATGTGTATATAGAAATAGCACCAAACAAAGCCATCTTGAGATGAGGACACTGGGTTATGTTTACTTACTAGTAAAGACACAACTCCCAACACCAACCCCTTTATACATGGTTTTAATTCACGTCCAACAAAGATTACAAAGCCTTTTTTTAAGTTACTCACAAGTAGTTCAACAACATTACATATGAAACATCCAAAAGTCTACTGCAGTCCCAATTTTATTTTACAGAAGAGTTGAGTAAGGCCCAGAGGCCGGGCAAGGGATCTAAACAGACACTTCTCAAAGGAGGCATGTAAATGGCCAAAAGATACAGGGGGAAAAAAAAGCTAATCATCAAGAAATGCAAATGAAAACCACAAGGAGAGATCATGCCACACCTGATAGAATGGCAATTATAGAAAAGACAAAAGGTAAGTGTTGGTGAGGGTGTGAAGAAAAGGAAACCACTGTACAGGGTTAGTGGAAATGTAAAGTAACACAGCCATTATGGGAAATAGTACAAAGGCTCCTAAAAAAAAAATTAAACATAGATCCAGCAATCCCACTCTGGGGTATGCATCCAAAGGAACTGAAATCAGCATGCTGAGTAGAGATCTGCCCTCCCATGTAATCGCAACATCATTCACAATAGCTAAGATATGGAAGCAACCCAGGTGTCCATCATTAGATGTACGGGTAAGAAAAATTCAGCCTTAAAATGGGGAGAAATCCTGTCCTTCGCAACAACATAGATGAACCTGAAGGACATCATGCTGAGTGAGACATACCAGGCACAGAAAGACAAACACCATACGATCTCACTTATAAACGGGATCTAAACAAGTTGAACTTGTAGCAGTGGAGAATAGAAGGATGGTTACCAGAAGCTGGGTAGAGGGGCAGATGGGGAAAGGGAAAACATTCCTTCCTTCCATTAAATAGGAAGAATAAGCTTTAGTGAGCTATTATACTAAATGCTGACTATATAAATAATAATAATGCATTGTATATTTCAAAATTGCTAAAAGAGTATATTTTAAATGTCTTTACCACAAAACAAAGTAAGGCAATGAATTTGTTAATTACCCTAATTTAATTATTCCACATTGTAAACATATATCAAAATATCCCATTGTACCCCATAAATATATAGAATTCTTATTTGTCAATTAAAAATAAAAGTTTTTAAAATCCAAGAAAAAAGGCCTAGAGGCCAAATATGACACAAGGTCACAAAACCATTAGCATCACTGAAAACAGCTGGCACTGCTTGACTCCTGGTCTAAGGCTTAGGACCTCATTTTGCCTCCCTCCCTTCCTTCCTTTCTTCCTTCCTTTATTTATTTATAGAGCAGGGTCTTGCTGTGTTGCCTAGGATGGACTCAAACTCCTGGGCTCAAGTGATCCTCCCAAATCCACCTCTCGAGCTGCAGGGACTACAGGTGCATGCCACCACACCCAGCTATTTTTACCTTTTACTATGCAATCTACAAAGGAATTCTTACTGTTGTTTTCCAATAAATTAGAATAACACAGGGCACTACCAAAATGGGCCTCAAAGCTGAGGAAAAACAGCACTGCAACAGACATCAAATGGCCCAATGTCCCTATCCAGCTCAGCTTCCCACTGGTGTAACTCTGGGCTTAACATCTACCTCTCTAAACCTTAGTTTCCTCATCTGCAAATGGAGAGTATAATCCTTTTTCCCTGTAAACGTCAAAAGACTGCTTTTAAAGTCAAAGAATTTTAAACTGTAACAATACTAAACAAATATATAAAACCATCACTGAGGTAATTCACAAGATTCTATCTTCTCCAACAAAACATGAATGCGGAAGAAATGAGTTTTTCTTTATCTGATATAAAATTGTACCCAACAGTGTACTGGGTGTGATGTGGTATGTTACTACCAAACAGAAGAAAATGCAACATTCACTGCCAATCTGTAAGTTGTTTGGAAATAGCAAACAAATTTCTATCATACATGTTGCACACCTCACCTTTTGACTTTTACTGAATTGTACTATGCCAGCAATGGAAAGTCATCCCCCCATGCTCATGTTTCCTGCTCATTCCACATACCAGGTGCTTCAGTAAGTCTGAGCATATGACATATTGCTTAGAAAATGCACATCGGGCAATTTCATTTGTGGGGTACCACCTGCTATCTTTCACTCTCTTCCTAGTATCTCTGGGATAGATTATAATTTATATGAAGACATAATACTTCAGGGTCTTCATAAAATCACAAAAATCTGCTATCATCATTACTTCTCTACTCCCCACCCCCCAAAAAAGGAAAAGAAAAAAGAAATCAATTCCTGTAATCACAGACTACAAGCAAAAGGAGGTGGTGATTTTCATGTAAGAAGAGGAAGGGAAGGTCGTCCTAAAGGAGGACAGGCTTCAAACTTGAAAATCTGCAGCTCCCCAGCAGGTAAGGAACTTCAGCCTCCTGGGAACACTAATTCTTTCAAGCTCATAAAACAAGCCCTGCTGCGATTCTGATTAGTGTGGGCCTACTGCAGCAGCCAAGTCGAGGCATGAGCTCCATAGTTCTCCATGGAAAGGAGACTTCTGGACTACCTCTGAAGGTAGAGAGAAAAGGCAACGGACCACGATGAAAAGGAGAAAGCTAAATACTGCCACAGTTAACAAATGCAAATGAGGAATAACACTGGTAATGCTTCTTTTCAACGCATCATCCAATTCACTTCTTTAAAACAAACATTTCAGAAGTTGGGGAGGAGTTTCATTTTTACCTCCAATAATTGCCACTAAAATGGCACTTTCCCCCTGCAGAAATTTAATCTTCACCACATCTCTGGGGACGAGAAGGAGGCAATAGTTCTATTGCATAAACAGGTAAACAGGATGCCTGAGATCTTTTAATAAACTCTTACAAAGACAATGTGGTCCCTTCCAAAAGCTGAACTTGATCTCTGGAAAGTTTGCTTATCTACCATGATTCCAGGACCCTGAGACAGATCTGAGAAACTTTAAGACAAGTATATCCATAAGTATGTTATACAAGACCTTGGTTAAGTTAAAGCAATATTTGCTAAATCATTAATTCAACAAACAGTTGGTTAAATAATTCTAAGGTTTAAAGGGTCCTCAAGTAATCAGCTGGCCCAACAGCAGTCCAGGCTTCCAGCACGGTCATCTAAATGGGGACACAGGGATAAACAGGCGGCCAGTGTGGATTCTTGAGAAAAGAACAGCTTCCTTAACGTTTATGAGTAGTGTAAGCTGCCATCCTTAAGAGGGCCCACCAACAGTTTCTCCAACCTTCTTCCTCCTCATACACAGTATTCAGCTTTAGCTCCCTCATGTGGTGGAACAGAACAGAACAGAACAGAACCCATTAAAACACTCTAACTTGGCTTCTTCACCAACCCAGCAGCTGCCACCTCCCTCACCAATATCAAGAGTCTTGATATATTTTATTTAAGCATTTTGCTCTCTCAAGACAAAATTTTTAAGAACTTCTGCTCTTTACTTCTCTTCTTAACCCTCAAATGTCTCTTTTTCGAACACTAACACTGCAAATACAGACATTTCTATGCATTTCTGAGATGTGACCATGCGGAATAACAAAGGCTAGGATTCATTTCTTCAACATGTATTTATTACGTGCCAACTCTGTATAAGACATTCTGCTGGATACTGGGCACATGAGTGTGAACAAGACAAACAGCGCCTTGCTACCAGAGCTTAACAATCTAGAACAGCATTCAACTGAAATATAACACAAGCCATAGACGTAATTTTAAATTTTTTAGTAGCCACTTTTAAAAAGTAAAAAGAAATAGGCAAAATTAATTTTAATGCATTTAATCCAATATACAAAAATATCATTTCAACACGTAGTTAATATAAAAATTACTAATTCAATATTTTACATTCTTTTTTTTTCATACTAGGTCTTTGGAATCTGGTATGTCTTTTACACTTATGGTGTATCTCAATACAGACTAGTCCACTTCATAGTACTGAACAGCACCAGTCTCAGAATTTCCACCTGAGGAGTTCTGTTCCCTGATCAAGCCAAAATGGAATTGTCTTTCCAGCAATAATGAATGAAATATGGGCTCATAAAGCTTAAGTTCTGACTGTTTGTGAAAGGTACACACTAAAAATGATGAAGCTAATGCCACCCCTGACCCAGAAATAAACTTCTTGATTATATTTACCCAATATCCACCACTGAGAGAGCGATCAGTTATATAAAACAAAACAAGAATTGTAAGCAGGGAAGAAGCTTAGAGCTGTCAAACTGATTTCACTACAAGGGAGCCAAAGGGCTCTTGATAGAAAGAGAATATAACACTCACAGACTGTCAGCGAGGTCAACAGCTCAGGCTGAGCTCTTCTTGTGTCTTACACAACCAATCCCAAGAGGCTTAAGCCATTCTTACCAGTCACCTTTGGAGATTAATTTGTTTTGGTATCTGAAAGGTATTTGGAATCCCTCAAGATGAAGGAATGACAAAAGCAACTGTTCTTAATAAAGTCATTTCTCTGCTTCTACTGCCCACAGGACTAGACGAAAAATGATAAACTCTTAACTTCTGATGTGCCAGAACACCAGCCTTTAAGGATTTTTACAACCTCCTTCGTTTCCCTGCCTTATTCCCAATAGGTGGTGAGTGGTATAAAAGCTTACTAAGCATCTGCCACTATGCAACCACACAGCTGGTAGCCTTTCTAGGACACATAAAGGATCCCACCTACTCAAAGCTTCCTGCAGGCTTCAAGATAACATATATATGATGCCTTTACTTGCCAATAACCTTGAAGCCTAATGCCTGTATGTCTATGTCTCCATCCACTTCCCTGCACATAGAAATCAAGACATCTCCAGGAAAGCTTTGAAAGAGTTAAAAAATTAAATAAGCAATCTGCCTAGGATACTCCCTGCGTACCCAGACAATATCCAACCTAAGCTGTAGGTTTCATTTTTCCCCCTCTCTCTTTTTTTTAATTAAAAAGCAGTGAGAAGCTGTAGCTATAATGAGGGGCTGTGGGAACATGCAGTTATATTGGGCTCAAAGTAATGTACCATAGGAAGAGGCTACATCACCAGAACGAATCCTAAATTAAAACTCCACTATGAAACCAACTCCATTTCCTCTGAGCATGCAATCTATATTATCACATTTATGGTCTGTCTCGACCTCAATTAGACTTGAGGGCAGGGGGAGAAAGGAAACTTCTTTAATAAGCAATAATGGCATCATTATGATAAATTATGAAAACACTCAATGCAATTATTTATGTGAAGAGCACACTTGTCTCAGCATATAAATGTGCATATGTGTGTGTATATCTAAATATAGCTCAACTTTCCAAGTTACATAGTAAGAAAGGGGAGAATTCCTAAAAGGTACTTTCACATTAACAGATGAAAAAAGGTGTCCAATTCTACTATGGAAATGGAAAGAGTCAAAGGACGCCTACAACCTTGTAATAAGCCAAGAACTCTTCACTAGCACTAAGGAGTTCAGCTAAATTTGGAAAAAGGTCTTCCAAGTGAGGCATGAAGCACTGTTTCCTAAATATCAAATGGGAAAGACAGAAATGTATACTGGAAAAGAGAGATAATCTAGTTTATCTCTCTCTTTATAGAATAGGGAAATGTGAGCCCAGTGGGTTTAAGCAACTTGTCTATCATGAGTAAGAATACAAGGCTTCTTATTCCCAGTACAGTCCTTTTCCTTTTTCTCCATGTTAACTCAAGACTGGTTGAAAAGAAAATAAGAGGATGTTGAAGAAATCACCATTACATAAACAAACAAAACTACTATTAAAATACACAAACACAGACTAGTCCCTGTTTTACACAGGAGAGTTATATCCAAAAGCCATCAGCAGGAAAAGGCTTCAAAATCTGTTATTGCTGAAACTAATGATCCTAGGCTGTTTGCAATGGTGATATCTTGTGTGGAGAGTGAGTTTTGAAGTCAGATTTTCCTAAATTCAAATCCTGTCCCCTCAGCAGCCCTGGAAAGTAAGTTACCGCCTCTAGGCTTCAGTTTTCCCAGTTATAAACTAGCAACAATAACCTCTTTCATATATTTATGTATAAAGGCATGTATGCACATAAAGGTCCATGTTTCTAAAAAGCAGAGCACAGTTTGGCCCAAAGAAACAAAACATGGAGCTCCCTATTTCTCTGACACACTTGATTAAAAAATCAAAAAGCTTAGTTGGGCATGGTGGCACGTGCCTGTAGTTCCAGCTACTTGAAAGGCTGAGGTGGAAGGATCGCTGGAGCTCAGCAGGTCGAGGCTGTGGTGGCCAGGAGCGTGCCACTGCCCTCCATCTTGGATGACAGAGTAAGACCCCAACTCAAAAAAAAAAAATCAAAAAGGTTCAAGGTTGGAAAGAGCTTTTACCATTAATAGTGAGGTTGTAAAATGTGGATCCCTTTTTAATGGCAAAAACTGCCCCCCCATTTGTACTTTTTAGTACCCAATGATTGAGAAAAGACAATGACAACAAACAAATAAATTGTCATCTATTTATTTGGTAATGCTTTTCACTGAATTGGTATTTTTAATGTCCACATTTACAAAAAAGGGGGAGAGAGATTATGTATTCACGTCTCAGAATAAGCTTGTGTACATCTGGATTCACAACTTGCAATGGGGCACTAGATGTGCAGACTTCAGGTACCCTTCCTTGATCTAACGCAATTGTCTCTCTGAAGACTGAATCCTCTTTAAAACATCTCTGACCAGGCATAGGCTAGGGCTTTCCTAACACCTCCAGTGACCCTATATACCTTTCTCCCTAAACTGTGCCCCCTCTAACTTTGGGTCATTCTGTTTTTTCAATTGGGGAGAAACCATTCAATTTACAATTTATCCACTAGTCCTAAATCCTTCTCCCTAAAGAGATATAACAAGTCTAGTCTCACTCTCACATATTTTAAAAAATTACATTATTTCAAGACAACAATCATATTTATTTATTCCTTTCCCATTGCCTTTTCTTTTTCAGAATAAACATTTTCAATGGGAATGTGGGGGGAAGGCATGTGTAACATGGGGGAGAAAGGGAGGTATACACATAATTAAACTCCCTCCTACCATTATTTTGAGATTTCATAATTTTAAAGCTTTCTAATATCTCTTGAGATAATTAACATATGGAATATCACAAATCCAAGCTTGTGGATGTGGTCTAACCAATTTGAAATGCTCAGAAATCATCTGTTGTTAACCTCTCCTGATTACCTTTTGTCAGAATAAAAGGGAGTTTTCAAACATTCATTTTTACCAGATGGTAGTGAGTGGCCTGACCCAGAAGTTACAGATGAGCTGCAGTAATGAGTTTTCCCTTGACTTTACTGGCTGCACATTCACTGGTGACATTTTACAACTAAGACTTCTGGCTCAATCAATATTTGCAGGCATGAAATCTGCCAAAGTTAACATCAGGGCTCCCTTGCAAATTTGCTTAAAGCACCACAACTGAAAAAGCTCACAATCTCTAATGCTGCAACAATCATCAGCCAAAGTTCATAATTAGAGATCAAAGTAATCACAGAAAGGAAATTCTGCTCACCTCAAAGGGTTGTTGTGATGATTAAATAAAACATCTTTCAAAGGGGCCCTGTGTAAACTATAAAGCACTATACCAATGTAAGAGATTATCATCATATTTTTAGGAAATAATCCAAGTGAAAATTTCAGATATTCATATACAATTATATATTATGCCTTTGCAAGTTTGCAAGACATAAAGCTTCAAAAAAATCAATAAATCATAGTAATTTACTATCATTTTTTTCTGAAAGAAAAATAGGTAACAAGAACTCCTCAAAATCCCAAAGCAAAGTCATTGCAAAATATAAAGCAAAACCCCCATTTCTTCCACCATTAAAAAATATACATATGGGTACTGAGACCACAGTAATTACTGGAGAGCATAGTTCTTCTCAATATCCATGATGAAGGGGCAAAATACCAATGCATCAAAAATCAAAATTACAAGTCTCACTTATGATCTGTAATCTGATTGGCTGACAAGTAAGATGGATGTGATTTATGAATTAAATCACTAGTCATGAAGATTCTCCCTAATCAATTTTTCCTACAAAAAATCCTTATTCCTTATTAAAGTCTGAATATATATTCACCTCACCTCCAAAGGGTGTATAGATTTCTTTTTTTAAAAGTACAAACTATAATGTCTATGATTTACTCTGACATCTTCTCTAATTGATTCTGCAGCTACATTGGAAAGCTGAATGTAGGTTCAGTTTCTTTATCAAAACTAACATAGGCAGATACTTGTGAAACTACTGGGAGGTAAACTATCTCCATTTTAACAGACTTATTATGAACATGTTTTTGTCAACTACAACAAGAACCATCATCAAAGGAAGCTTTTACTGATCTAACAGAACCTAAACATCACTCTATTTGGTGCTAGAGGGAATATTAGACATCAACAACAACAGAATAGCACTAATCTAACAGAAGCAACATGGTACAATGCAAAGGGCAGCAGATCAATTATCAGAAAAATATGGGCTCTAGTGAATCACTTAAGAGTCACATGACCTTAGATAAGTCATTTGACTTATCAGTGCTGCATTTACAAAAATGCTCTGCTCCTGCTCTGCTACCTCACAGGACTGCCTATTTAAGATAAGAAATAATAAGATTAAATAAGATAATGACATAGGACTTTGAAAAGAAAACCTAGAATTCAATTTCTCCTAATGATTGCAAACAGCAAAGTCTTATATATACAACAGACATTAAAAATTACTTAAAACCAGCTTTTGGCAAAGAATATAAGCAGATGATCACAAAAGAAAAAATTCTAACTTGGCGTGACCTCATCTCTACAATAAATCAAAAAATTAGCCAGGCATGGTAGCGTGCACCTGTAGCTACTTGGAAGACTGAGGCGGAAGGATCGCCAGAGCCCAGCAGGTCGAGGCTGTGGTGGCCGGGAGCGTGCCACTGCACTCCAGTCTGGGCGACAGAGTGAGACTCCAACTCAAAAAAAAAGAAAAGAAAAAATTCTAAGTAGCCCATGAGCATATAAAAAGTGGCCCAACCCCATCAGAAATCAGGGAAATGCACCAACCTAGGCAACTTGACGAGATCTCATCTCTACAATAAGTAAAAAAAAATTAGCCAGGTGTAGTGGCACATGCCTGTAGTTCCAACTACTTGGAAGGCTGAGGCAGAAGGATCACCTGAGCCAAGCAGGTTGAAGCTGCGGTAGCCATGACCACGCCACTGCACTCAAGTCTGAGCAACAGAGACTCTGACTCAAAAAAATAAAAATAAAAAAGAAGAAAAGAAATCAGGGAAATGCACATTGAAACCAAGAGACTTCATCAGATTGACAAAAATGAAAAAATTAAAATCTGGCAATATCAAGTATTGGTGAGAATATGGAGAGATAGGAACTGTTAAAACTTGCTGACATAAGTATAAATGAGTACAGAACTAACTGGATATGCACTGAAGATGCATATATTCTATGACTATCCCAAGAGTTCTACTCATATATATACATATATATATATATATGTACATTAGAGGAATTCTCACACATGTGCACAAGCATTTATTTAAGGAATGTTCACTGGGCAATATTTGTAATAAGAAAAAAGTTCAGTGACCAATGGATGCATGTATAAGTAGTTCAGGATAGTGACTGCTTCTAAGTAAGAAAGAAATTGGATTAGGAAAGGTATACAATGAAATGGGATTCGGGGAGGGAATAAAGGAGGCTTCAGCTGTATTTAAGTATTTTATTTCTTAAAAAAGATCTGAAGTAAATTTGGCAAATGGTATCATAATGCACATATTGAAACGAAAAAAAGGAGGAGCCACCAGAAGCTAGTGAGGGATCACACATACCAAGTCATGCCCAACTGGCTGTGGTTATTTGATATTATTACTGCTGATTAAGGCTGAAGTTTTACAATACACACAGGGTACCTTAATATCAACAAGACTTTCACAGAGTTATTCAGGTGGACAGAGGCAAAGATATGGGTGAATGGGAGTACTGATAGGCAAACCCAAAACTGGCTGAACCAAGAGTAGGAGCAGAGCAAAGTCATTTGTTTACATTCAAATGTGTAAGTACCTTCCAAGGGAAATGTGACTCAAAAATAGTTTATTCAGAAAAGAGTTAAAGGTTTTAGTAAATCTCAAATTCAATGAGTCAACAGGATGACTAGCTTTAATTTTTTTAAAAGTTAATACATATTAAAGGTTCACTTTTAGAAGCATTAACATCCAATTCAGTCATAGTCCCACAGCACTGAGTTAGCTACTGCACATTAAAAGAGGCATTACACACTGGAGAATGCATGAACAGAACAGCAGAGGGTCTGAAAACCCTTATCTAGGGAACAATTGAGAACGGAACCCAAGAAGATTCGAGGAGGAATGCAGGAGTCACCATCAGCTATTTAAGTGGATGCCTTAGAATAGGGTAGATGCCTTCAGTGCTACTGTGAATGTCCTATCACTTCTATCCCCCTTCATCCCAGCTGCAGAAATCCTACCCAGCCTTGAGCCCCACCCAGCTCAAATGTCACCTCCTTTGAGAGTCCTCCAAATGCTCCAGTAAGACATCTGAGCTTCCTCAGCAGGGTGTCAGATCTCTACCAACACACAACATATACATCAATAAATCTCCATCTCTACCAAACCATAAGCTACATCCTGAAGGACAGGAACCCTGGGATCTGCCTCTTGGCCCTAATAAACACCTTAGCACCTAAGAGTTTCCTGCTCACAGCAGGCACTTAACCCACACTGCTAAATCAGTGAGAGACAGACTTTTGGCTCCATCCATATTAGCACCACAGTAAACAAGAATGAAAAAAGCTCCCCATTCACTGAAAGAGTCCCAACGGATCCTAAATGATATGTCATTCTGCTGTCAACAGTTCTCATCGGCTGGACTCTCTAGACTGCTAAGATTCTGGCATTCAGTATTTGAGCCTTAACCCAACTTAAATGAAAACTATTTTGTCACTGGCTATTTTTCAAAATGATAATTTACCACCATCTTTTTTCATTTAAAAAAATTACTTATTTTATCCATCCTGGTGGCAAGGTTTTAAAGTTGTACAAATAGCAGGTAAAAGCAAATTTAGGATGAAAACAAAATAAAATCTGTCTACAGATACTTCATTTCAAACAGAACAAAATATTTTCTAACATTTTCTGAGGTTATCACATTTAAAAAGACAAATCCCACTTGATAAATAACTCATGAGAGTTACCTACATAGGCCCCTGTGAACATGACGGGAGACGAGGAAGAAAGGAATTGCCCTCACTAAGCTAACAAAGCACTCTTACTAAGCATCTGCATGGCTCCATGCTGGGAGCACAAGGTTTAAAAAACAAACATCGATCAGGCTCCGTGGCTCAGCCCGTAATCCCAGCATTTTGGGAGGCAGAGGCGAGTGGATTGCCTGAGCCTGCGGGTTTGAGACCCACCTGGGCAAGTTGGCGAGACCTGGTCTCTACAATAAATCAAAAACTAGCCAGGCGTGGTAGCGCGTGCCTGTAGTTCCAGCTACTTGGAAGGCTGAGGCAAAAGGCTTGCTGGAGCCCAGCAGGTCGAGGCTGTGGTGGCCGGGAGCGTGCCACTGCACTCCAGTCTGGGCGACAGAGTGAGACTCCAACTCAAAAAAAAAAAAAAGAAAAGAAAAAAGAATGCACAAGTATTAAAATATGAACTAATTATTGAAAAAAGAAGAAAGTTGAGGTATAAGCGGTGCAAAGACAAAACTGAACGGCCAGCAACAGGGACGGATTCAGCGCCAGGCTTCGCTGGCTTTTGAGTGGCGTCTGCGGCCAGGAGGGGAGAGGGCCGAGAGGGGGCGTCTGAGCCCCTGGCAGCCCTGAAGCCCGCTCTGCCTGGGTGACCGCAGCTGCAGCACGCAGATTCCTCTGCGCCAGAGCGCTGCTCGTCTGCCGCCAGACTCAAGTCTTTTCGCCTGGGCGACTGCTGCCAGCTTGCCTGCTGCCCACCTGGCCAAGGCTCCCATCCAACCCCTGAGCCTGAGCAATCGTCTAAACCATGACTGACCACCATCTCTTCCCCATTCAACCCTCCCACGGTTCCCCGTGCCTGCAGGAGCTGGACCCAGCCCTTAGTGGGCCTGTGTGCCCTGGGTGGGGACCTCTGGGCCCCTTCCACCACCTTCTCCTTTCCATTGCTGTCTGGCCAACCTGAACTGTTTGCAATTTCCCGTGGCTTCGTTTAGCAAATATGCAGTGCATTCGAATGCTCACCAGCGGTCCTGTTCCGCAGTGGTGAGCAGCCCAGCAGCAAGGCCCATGCCCTCTCGGGAGTTTACAGTCTAGTGGGGGAGTTAAATACGTAAGTGTAAAAAAAAATTTTTTTTGAGACAGTGTCTTTCTCTGTAGCCCAGGCTGGAGTAGAGTGGTGCGATCATAGCTCACTGCAGCCTCGAACTCCTGGGCTCAAGTGATCCTCCTGCCTCAGCCTCATAAATAGCTAGACCTAGCCAATTACCTTTTTTTTTTTGAGACAGGATTTCCCTCTGTCGCTTAGGCTGGAGTGCAGGGCGCAATCACAGCTCACCACAGCCTCTGCCTCCTGGCCTCAAGCAGTACTCCTGCCTCAGCCTCCTGAGTTGCTGAGACTACAGGTGCCTCCACATCTGGCTAATTTTTAAATTGTGTAGAAATGGGGTCTTGCCATGTTGCCCAAACTGGTCTCGAACTCCTAGGCTCAAGCAACCCTCCTGCCTTGGCCTTCCAAAATGCTGGGATTACAAGCATGAGCCACTGTGCCTGGCCCATAAGTACAAAAATGTTTTGTTTTGTTTTGTTTTTGAGTCGGAGTCTCACTCTGTCACTCAGACTGGAGTGCAGTGGCCGCTGGCCTCCGGTGATCCTTCCGCCTCAGCCTTCCAAGTAGCTGGAACTACAGGCGAGTGCTACCACACCCAGCTAATTTTTGATTTATTGTAGAGATGAGGTCTCACCAGGTTGCCCAGGTGAGTCTCGAACCCACGGGCTCAGGCAATCCACTCACCTCAGCCTCCCAAGGCCTGGGATTACAGGCTGAACCACCAAGCCCAACTCAAAAATGCTTTTTAAAGTAGCATGTGCATGTGACACAGTACCAAGAGAAGTTTTGCCTTTTGCCTGAAAGACACCCCCTCTCCCTCGCCCTGCACTAGCTTTTTGCTTGGTGACGCCTGTCGTCCTCCTAGATGTACAGTGCCATCAACTCTATAGGGCCGCCTTGCATATCCTTTACTGGGGCTCTTATCCCCCTAGAGTGGGGATTTATATGCTCATCTTTCACATTTGATCTTGAGCTCCTCACGGGAAGTGGCCTTCCTCTGGTAGTCTAGTGGCCCAGGTGGCTTGTGCGGTACACAGCACCTAACAAGTACGCAGCACTTGCTGGATGACTGCAGGAGCCGCAAGCCTCTGCACCAGGACCCCCAGCCCCACGAATCAATGCTCCATTCACTCATTTTCTTCATTCAGCCATGGAATAAGAATGGGCCTGCTCCCCTCCACCTGCCAGAGCCTGATGTCAACCGATTGATTTACTGTGGGGAGTGCTGTGCCGGCAATAAAGCAGTCACCCTACCGGCCTCATGGGTGAGGGAACAATCTGCAGAGGAAGCGACATTTGAGCTGGACCTCCTTGGGTGAGGGAGGGTTGGGCATCAGGCTGTGATGGGGAATTTGGAGGAAGCAAAGAGGTATGAAAGTGTGCAGCTGCTGGGGTGGGACACCCCGCGGGTGTGGCGGGGCATGTGGTCGGGTGCGTGGGCCAAGAGGAAGGTAGTAAGCCTAGCAGATTGGGAAGGGCCTTCCGTGCTGGCTCACTTTCCCCTGCTGTGTGAACAAAGGGCTTAGAGGCACGATCCAAGGCCGTGAGTGACTTTTCAAGGCTTTGTGACTGTTACCCGGTGTAAGAAATACATGACATCACCACCTGGCACAAAATTGAAACAAGAGTCTCATGAAGCAGTTGACTCTTACTACCCAGGATGCAATCTGCTATTTTCTTTTTTTTTTTTTTTTGAGTTGGAGTCTCACTCAGTCGCCCAGACTGGAGTGCAGTGGCCGCTCCCGGCCACCGCAGCCTCGACCTGCTGGGCTCCAGCGATCCTTCCGCCTCAGCCTTCCAGGTAGCTGGAACTACAGGCG
>CAUYQG010057104.1:0-13799 GCA_963574415.1 Tarsius wallacei | reverse complement strand
AGTCTGGTGGTAATGTCAGTGATTGCCAAAAACATGTTTCTGAAATTATTGTCTAAATTTTTCTCTTTTTTTGAAAGGGGTCCTAGGCGTCTCACTCTGTCGCCCAGGCTGGAGAGCAGTGACACACTCCCGGCCACCGCAACCTCGACCTGCTGGGCTCCAGCGATCCTTCCGCCTCAGCCTGCCGAGTAGCTGGAATTACAGGCGCGCGCTACCAACGCCCGGCTAATTTGTTGATTTATTGTAGAGATGAGGTCTCACCAAGTTGCCCAGGCGGGTCTCGAACCCGCGGGCTCAGGCAATCCGCTCACCTCAGCCTCCCAAGGCGCGGGATTACAGGCTGAACCACCGAGCCCGGCTGGCTGCGGGACTCTTGATTTGACAGGGACAATTCTCTCTAGATGACTGTGCCATGTGGATCTAGTCCCAAGTCACAAACTGTACACCTTGGGGTCAACTTGGCCCTCGCGCATGTTTTGTTTGACTTGTAGTATTTTTTTAAAGTTGCAAAAATACATATCAACATTTTAGAATGAAAAGAGTGTCAAGATTTCATTTCTTTTGAAAAATAGTCTTCTCTGACACCAGTGGCCCCAAAGTCTTGCAGGGTAGGCAGAAGAATACCAAGTAACCGATCTACAAGAGGAGCAAGTCTAGAGATCTAATGTAGAACACGAGGACAATAGTTAATAAAATTAGATTTGGGGTTTTTGTTAAATAAGTAGATTTTAGCTGATCGTGCAGGGCCACAATGGGGCTAAGCTGGCATGCACCCCTCAGTTCCCTGGTGACCCTGTTGGCCAGCCTGACATATTAGGTACTAACTGGACACGTAAAACTGGAGTGAGTGACTCTTGTCCTAACATCTAACCTTAAGGACCTCATCCCCTCCTCAGCCCAGGCTGTGTGCTTTGGTCTGCTTTGGAGTGTCTGTGTGTATATTTTGGGGAGAGGAGTTCAACTACTTCTCTATGACTTGCTTATGCTTTTGTTTAAAATAAATTTTACTGTGTATATTTGAGATGTATGATTTAATGTTATGAGATAAATATAAATAGTATAATGGTTACTACAGTGAAGCAAATTCACCTATCTATCATCTCATCTTTTCTGTGACAAGATCAGCTAAAATCTACTTGTTTAGCAAAAATCCCAAATCCAATTTTATTAACGATTGTCCTCATGTTCTGCATTAGGTCTCCAGACTTGTTCATCCTATATACCTGCTACATTGTATCCTTTGGCCTGCATCTCCCTATTTCTTCCTCACCCCTTACTCCTGGTAACAAATGTTTTATTCTCTATCTGTGTATATTTGTTGTTGTTTTTTTAAGATTCCACATAAAAGTATGAGATCATGCAGTATTTTTCTTTCTGTGTCTAGCTTATTTCACTTAGCATAATGTCCTCCAGGTCCACCCAGGTTGTGGCAAATGACAGGATCGCTTTCTTTTTAAAGGCTAAATAATATTCCATTGTATGTGTATACAATTGTATGTGTATACAATGGAATATTATTTTCTGCATCCATTTGTCTGCCAATGGACACTTAGGTTGTTTCCAACTCTTGGCTATCATGAATAATGCTGCAATAAATATGGGAGTGTAAATATCTTTATGATGTGAAGATTTCATCTCCTTTGCATATATATCCAGAAGAAGAATTGTTGGATTATGTGGTAGTTCTATATTTAATTTCTTTAGGAAGCTCCATATTGTTTTCCATAATGGCTGTTCCAATCTGCATTCACACTGACATTGCATTAGTGTTCCCCTCTTCTCCACGTTCTCATTAATATTAGCTATTCTTTATCTTTTTAAAAATAATAGCCATTCTAACAGGTATGGGGTGATATTTCATAGTGACTTTACTTTGCATTTCCTTGACGATGAGTGATGCTGACACCTTTTCATATACTTGTTGGCCTTTTTTTTTTTTTGAGTCAAGTCTCTGTTTACTCAGGCTGGAGTGCAGGGCATGATCACAGCTCACTGTAGCCTCAACTTCTTTGACTGAGGCAACTTCTTTGGCTGAGGCAATCTTTCTGTTTCTCCCAAGTAGCTAGGACTACAGGCACGTGCCATCATCCCAGCTAAAATTTTGATTTTTTGTAGAGAATGCTATGTTGCCTATGCTGGTCTCAAACTCGTGGGTTCAAGCAACCCTCCCACTTCAACCTTCCAAAGTGCTGAGATTACAGACATGAGCCACTGCACCTGGCCCTGTTGAACATTTTTATGTCTTCTTTGGAGAAATGTCTATTCAGGTCCTTTGCTCATCTTTTAATCAGGTATTTGTTTTTCTGTTCTTGAGTTGTAAGCATTCTTTATAAATTTTGGATATTAACCCCTTATAAGATATGTGGTTTGCAAACTTTTTTCCCCAATCTAAGAAGTTACCTTTTCATTGTGTTGATTGTTTTCTTTGTTGTGCAGAATCTTTTTAGATTGATGTAGTCTCACTTATTGATTTTTGCTTTGCTAGCCTGAACTTTTGGTGCAATATTTAAAAAAATTATTGCCAAGGCCAATGTCTAGCAGTTTGTTCCCTATGTTTTCTTCTAGAAATGTTATGGTTTTGGGTCTTACATCTAGGTCTTTTATCCATGTTGACTTGATTTTTGTGTATGGTGTAAGATAAGGGCCCAATTCCATTCTTTTGCATGTGGAAATCCAATGTTCTCAGCACCATTTATTGAAGAGACTGTCCTTTCCCTATTGTGTTGCCTTAATGTCCTTATGAAAAATTAATGGACCATATATTTTTGGATTGAGTTTTGGGCTCTTTATTCTGTGCCTGCCACTGGTCTATGTGTCTGTTTTTATGCCAGTACCATTAAGACTTGCACATCCTGAGTCCTTTCTTTCTTCTGCCAACTTCCTTGGGTGAGGCAGACTCTTTTTCTTTTTTTTAATTGAGTTGGAGTCTCACGGCCACAACAGCATCGACCTGCTGGGCTTTGGTGATCCTTCTGCCTCAGCCTTCCAAGTAGCCGGAACTGCAGGCGCACGCTACCAGGCTTGGCTATTTTTTTTTTTTTTTTGATTTCTTGTAGAGATGAGATCTTGCCAAATTGCCCAGGTTGGTCTCGAACCTGCGGGCTCAGGCAATCCACTTGCCTCGACCTCCCAAAATGCTGGGATTACAGGCTGAGCCACCAAGCCCAGCTGAGGCAGACTCTTTTTTTTTTTTTTTCAGTTGGAGTCTCACTCTGTCACCCAGACTGGAATGCAGTGGCCGCTCCCAGCCACTGCAGCCTCGACCTGCTGGGCTCCAGCTATCCTTTCGCCTCAGCCTTCCAAGTAGCTGGAACTACAGGTGCACACTATCATGCCCGGCTGATTTTTTATTTTATTGTAGAGATGAGGTCTTGCCAAGTTGCCTGGGTGGGTCTCAAACCCGTGGGCTCAGGCAATCCACTCGCCTCGGCCTCCCAAAGTGTTGGGATTACAGGCTGAGTCATCAAGCCTGGCCAAGGCAGACTCTTAAAAACTATGGACACCGTACTTAGTTTTTATCCCTCAGTCCTCTGAATAGTTCCTATCACTCCATATGAGGTTCCTCTCCCCTCAAACTCAATAACATCATCAAGTACAGGCATACCTCATTTTACTGCACTCTGCTTTATTGTACATTGCAGATATTGCAGTTTTCATGAATTGAAGGTTTGCGACAACCCTGCATGAAGCAAGTCTATTGGCACCATTTTCCAACAGCATGTGCTCACTTCATGTCCTTGTGTCACTTGATGATTCTTGCATATTTCAAAATCTTTCATCGTCACTGTATCTTTTATGGTGATCCGTGATGAATGATCTTGGATGTTACTATTGTGACTGTTTTGAGGCACCATGGACTATATTCACTTAAAACGGCAAGCTTAATTGATTGACAAATGTTGTGTATATTCTGACTGCTCCATTGACCTGTCTGTCATTCCTTCTTCTCTCTTCATTTCCTGGAGCTTCCCTATTTCCTGATACACAACAATATTGAAATTGGGTCAGTTAGTAATCCTACAATGACCTCTAAGTGTTCAAGTGAAAGAAGAATCACAATCGAGATTCCAGAAGCAAAACCTCAATTTCTCAACCAACTCATCTTCGACAAAGCCTCCACCACCTACCAGTGGGGAGAGGGGAACCTATTCAGTAAATGGAGTTGGCAAATACTTTTTCCCAGTCTGTAGGCTGTCTCCCTACTCTCTTGATGGTTTCTTTAGCTTTGCAGAAGCTTGTTAGTTTAATGAGGTCCCACTTGTCTATCTTGTCTCTTATGGCCTGTGGGTTTCGGGTTCCTTTGAATTTTTTAAAAGTGAAATTACATTTTCTGCTGAGCGTGGATGCTCAATAAACCTGTAATGTTTACTGATTTCATGATCACTCATCAAAAGAATACATGTGAGAATTACCCAGTGTCATTAAGAAAATGGACAACCTAGAAAGAAATGGTATAGGCAATGGTATCTCTGGAGCCTTAACAGAACCAGGGTTAGAAACACTGCTCCTAACCAGCAAAAAGAAAAACTCCTGACTGGTTGAGTGAAGGTATCTGTATCCCCAGGATTCCCTCCATCCATCAGCTTCTTGTCTTCTTTTTTTTGTTTGTTTGAGTTGGAGTCTCACTCTGTCACCTAGGCTAGAGTGCAAGGACACACTCACAGCCACCGCAGCCTGGACCTGCTGGGCTCAGGCAATTCTTCTGCCTTAGCCTTTCAGGTAGCTGGAACTATAGGCATGCGCCACCACATCTATCTGGCTAATTTTTTGTTTTATTGCCCAGGCTGGTTTCGAACCCCTGAGTTTAGGTAATCCTCTTGCCTCTGCCTCCCAAAGTGCTGGGATTACAGGCTTGAGCCACCATGCCCAGCAAGCTTCTTGTCTTCTATCTTCAGTGTTTACATTAGAAACCGAAGCCTTTGGTTTGAGGAGCCACAATGGCAGCATGGCCCCCAAGAGCCTCAGAAGGGTCTCTGATCTTGTCCTCTAGTTTGTGCATGTAATTTTCTCTTCTGAGTCTGAGTTCTCAAGTTCAAGTGGTTCTTGAAATAAAGCTAAATGCAGTGTTCTTTAGCTGTGGGAAAAGTATTCTGATGAGAGGGAGATAATCTATAATGTGCCCCTTTGTATGTGGTGTGGCCAAAACACTACTTTCAAGCGGTCGCTTTTAAGAGACTAGATTTTCCTTCTGGTTACCAAATAACTCAAGGATGGTTAGGTTAGCTGCCTTTGATAGCAGGATCCCCGTCCTTAAATTCCAGCTGCTTCTGGGAATATATAGAGGCCTTTGAGCCTGTCTTGCTTCTACCCACTCACATTCCATTTATGGGGCTGGGCGGGGGTGGGAGAAGAAACGGGATCCTGAAAGTGGGACTGTCCCTTGGCATGATGGCAATTCCAAGCAAGGAATGTTGCTGAGCGCTCAAACCTGCCCGGGACCAAAAATTTTTCATGTACTTGGGTTTAATTTGTTTTTGAACTTCAGTCATCTTTTCTAGGGGTCTATGGTTAAGGTTCCTACTTCTAGGCTAGAAAATGGGGTGCTGTAGGATAAATAACACCACCAAGAAACACAGTGTGCTAAAGACATCTTTAAAAAGTCATTCTTACTAGTTTTTGCCATTAAAAAAAATTAACAGGCAACATAATACAAAGATCTACAAGGAAAAATTTTATTTTTAACTGTCTCCTATCCCCACCCCAACCCCTGCCCCTACCCCAGTTATTATTAATATTTTTTGAATCAGAGTCTCACTCTATTGCCCAGGCTGGATTGCAGTGGCACGCTCACAGCCACTGCAGCCTCGACCTGCTGGGCTCAGATGATCCTTCTGCCTCAGCCTTCTAAGTAGCTGGAACTACAGCAGTGCTCCACCATGCCTGGCTAATTTCCTACCCCAGTTATTATTACTCTCCTGGTGTGTTGAGTTCTGTACTATTCTGGAATGCCTTTCTGTTGTTGGAGGTGATTTTGTTTTTTCTTTATAAGTATCCCTTTTTCTTATTGCTAGAAAGCATATCCCCATTTTGCATATGAGAAACAGTGGTGAAAAGCCCTCACTTTGGAGTGAGTGAGACAGCCCAGCCCTACCACTCAACAGTATATAATTTAGGGAGAAGAAAACAGGAATACTGAAGCCTACCCTATGGGGCGGGGTGGGAATTAAATCCGAAAATTAGACACAAAGAGCAGAGAGCAAGAACCTACCTTGTAGAGAGAGGCACAAAGCCTGATTAGGAGCATAACTCTCAGACTGCCTGGGTTTGAATCACAGTTCTGCCACATACTTACTAGCTGCTTCAGTTTCTCCTTCTGTAAAGAGGGAACAATGAGAGTACCGACCTTTTAGAATTTGGGAATTAAATGAGTTAATATTTGTAAACTGTTTAAAATAGAGCTTGGTACGTTAATCAGCATTCTACACATGTTTAAAATATGCCTGTAATCCCAGCACTTTGGGAGGCTGAGGCTGGGGGATTGCTTGAGTTCAAGACCAACCTGGGCAACATAGCAAGACCTTGTCTCTTCAAAAACAAAAAAAATTAGCTGGGCATATTGGTGCCCAGCTACTTGGGAGGCTGAGGCAGAAGGATTGCCTGAGCCCAGGAGGTCGAAGCTGCAGCAAGCTGTGATCGTGCCACTCCAGCTTAGGTGACAGAGTGAGATCCCAACTCAAAAAAAAAAAGTTGATAAAGGGTAGTTGGAGTTATTAGTTGAGGATGTAGTTTTTGATGATGGTGATGATATCATTTGTGGTGAAAAGATTTTCCATTTAGAGATGATCAGTGAGGTCTTGGCTCTTGTTATTGGAATTTGGTTTTTAGACCAAGTGACTAACAAGTTTGCGAGAGGTAGGCATGCTGACTTAAAGGATACTTAGACCCTTTGCTGGCCTTATTTCTGTTAACTGTTTAGTATGGAAATATTCACATGTACCCAATTCTCTTGTCCTGATCTTCTGGTTTCAACACTTTGCCATTCTTCTTTCCTCTTGCTTGCCAGTGTCAGAGATCAGAGGTCGCTGTGGCCCAGAGACAGGCCAGCTCTTGCCAGGACTGAAGTGAGCTTCCCAGAGCCTCCCTGGAGCCGGAGCCCCTCAGTCTTCCTGTAATTTCCAATTTATCAGCCAAGAGGATCAGGTTGCACGGAAGGGTAATGAGTCTTAATGAGCACCTGGAAATTCAGGTTGAGGCTCCCTGTCATACTTACCCTGTCACTTCTCAAAGGGCTAGGCTTAGCCACCGTTAAGGAGAGATGCCCCAAAGCAGGTTAAGTGCCTTGCGTGCAGTTATTTGCAAACCATTTTCATTTTCTAGGGCCGCCACCCCTGGCAAGTCCAATCATGTTTGTCTCAACTTTCACTGCCCAGATTTGGGATGGCTAGAGAAAAGAATGCAGGGCAGCTCTTGTTCCTTACTTACATGACAAGCCCAACAGGACAACCAGTTACCCCATTACTTTTGCTGGGGGCAGGGAAGGGTTCTTTGAGAAGCATCTTATTTTACTAGTTTGAAAAAAAATTCCTCTTTTAGACTTAAAAGGATGGTGTCTGCCTAGCCTTTAAGGACCTGGCATTTCTTCTTGCTTCTGTGGTCATTTTATAGCTCATCTGTTCATTCAGCAAATACTTCCAGTTCGTCTGCCCAAATGCACAGAAAGAATAGTCATCTCTTCCACTTGCCTTGCTCTGTAGTTTAGAAAATGTGATCACATTCACTGTCTTGGCTAATCTTCACCCTGAAGAGACAGCCTCGACCAGTGGTGGTATCCTTTATGTCATGGTAGAGAAAATCGAGACACACAGAGATTCAGCAATTTGCTAAGGCCACCCAGCAAGAACATGGCAGAATCTGGGTTTATAATCCAGTCGCAGACCCTGAGACCAGCCTTTTTTCCTTGTCTCTGTCTTCCTATCACTTATTACAGCTACTCCCTACTCACCCCACGCCATTCCTCCAAGATTGGGAAGTGAGTGGTAGGTCCAGCCTAGGGAGTGAGAGGGGGTGAGAGGATGAGGGGAGTGATTATTTGAAGGACCAACTCTTCTTGGTTTTGTTGCTCTGCTTATTTGCCAAGTAGCGGGTATGGGATGGCCTCAAATCTAACATCCTTGGAATCCTAGCTTGGAGGCAGAATCCTTTAAAAATAGCCCAGGCTGCCTGGTGCGGTGTGGTGGCTCATGCCTGCAATCCTAGCACATAGGGAGGCCAAGCCAAGGGGATTACCTGAGCTCAGGAATTTGAGACCAGCCTGGGCAGCATAGCAAAACCTCCTCTCTACAAAAAGTCAAAAAATTAGCCAGGTATGGTGGTATGTACCTGTAGTCCCAGCTACTCTGGAGGCTGGGGTGAAAGGATTCCCTGAGCTGCAGTCAGCCATGAACATGCCACTGCAAAACCAAAGCTTAATAGGGTCTTTCCAGAGAAAGAGCAAGCCAACCTAGTGACTAAGTAACCCTTGTTAAGGGCCTGTCCAAGCTCTGCTGTTTACTAGTTAGGGGATAGCTGGTAAATTTCTAAACTTCTCTGAGCCTCAGTTCCCATCTTCTAAATGAAGATAATCGGTAGCACCTACCCTATTGTCCCCCAAATATGATTTTATTTATTTATTTCGTATTTTATTTTATTTTTTTGGGTCAGAATTTCTCACTCTGTCGCCCAGGCTGGAGTGCAGTGGCATGCTCCCAGCCGCCGCAGCCTCGGCCTGCTGGGCTCAGGCTATCCTTCTGCCTCAGCCTTCCAAGTAGGGTGAGTTACAGGCGAGCTCTACCACGTCCAGCTAATTTTTTGATTGATTGTAGAGATGAGGTCTCACCATGTTGCCTGGGCTGGTCTTGGACCTGTGGGCTCAGGCAATCCTCTCTCCTTGGCCTCCCAAAGTGCAGGGATTATAGGCTTGAGTCACCACACCCCCCGGCCCCAAACTCGATTTCATATTCTCAGGCGAGAATAGGATTGAGCCGGGCTCGGTGGCTCAGCCTGTAATCCCGTGCCTTGGGAGGCTGAGGTGAGTGGATCGCCTGAGCCAGCGGGTTCAAGACCCGCCTGGGCAACTTGGCGAGACCTCACCTCTACAAAGAATCAAAAAATTAGCCGGGTGTGGTAGCGCGCGCCTGTAGTTCCGGCTACTTGGAAGGTTGAGGCAGAAGGATCGCTGGAGCCCAGCAGGTCGAGGCTGCGATGGCCAGGAGCGGCCACTGCACTCCAGTCTGGGCGACTGAGTGAGACTTCAATTCAAAAAAAAAAGAATAGGGTTGATGACACCAGAAATGTTTGCAAGGGAGGCCCCTGGTGGAAGAAATGAAAACTGCTGCTCAGGCTTCACAGATGCCTCCAGGGTTTTCTGGCAGAAACCGTATCTTTCTGAATGTTGAGGTGTCTAGCCTTGTAAAATAGGCATAACAGCAGGAATTTTTTATAAAAGAGTACTTGGATGAAATAGAAATTCCATTGGATAATCATTTGAAAGGGAGGAAAACAGGCCAAGTTGAGAGTTTCCTAGAATGAATTATCTCATTAACTGTTCCCTCTGCCTAGAGGGCTCTGGGAGTCAGAGTTCTGCAAGACAGGCTCCTTCAGTCCCAACTTAGATGCCTCTACCTCAGAAAGGCCTGCCTGCACCATCCAATATGAGTTATACCTTCACCGGGTACAGCGGGTCACTACTGTAATCCCAGCACTTTGGGAGGCAAGGCGAGAGGATTATCTGAGCCCCAGGGGTTTGACCAGCCTGGGTAACATGGTGAGACCTCACCTTTACAATAAATAAAAAAATTAGCAGGGCATGGTGGCACTTGCCTGTGGTTCCATCTACTTGGAAGACTGAGGCAGAAGGATCACCTAAGCCCAGCAGGTCGAGGTTGTGATGCCCGTGATCGTGCCACTGCACTCCAGCCTGGGCAACAGAGACTCCAACTCAAAAAAAGTTATACTTTCAACAAACTTCTCCCCATTAGTCTTCTATCATCCTCTTTTTTTTTTTTTTTGAGTAGGAGTCTTACTCTGTTGCCCAGGCTGGAGTGCAGTGGCACACTCACAGGCTCTGCAACCTTGACCTGCTGGGCTCAGGTGGTCCTTCTGCCTCAGCCTTCCAAGTAGCTGAAACCACAGACACGTGCCACCACACCCAGCTAATTTTTAAAAATTTATTGTAGAGATAAGGTCTTGCCAAGTTGCCCAGTTTGGTCAGGTTGCCCCTTTGGAATCAGACAATCCACCCCCCTCTACCTCCCAAAGTGCTGGGATTATAGGCATGAGCCACCATGCCCAACTGTATCACTCTCTTTTATTTTAATTCCTTTATATCTAGTACTTATCAATACCTTGAAAGTATTGGTTTCTGTCTTTGTCTCTTCCTCAGTAGTATAATGTCAATGAGAGCAGATGTCTCATCTGTCTTGTTCACAATTTTGTCCTGACAGTCCAACACAGTGTCTGGTGTACAGCTTGGTGCATAACTGTTGAGGGAGTCCTTTGGAATTCTGATATATAGTGTAGACATTTTTAACCATGGCCTCTCCAGCTTTTGATATTCATATTTTTAAACCTTTTTTTGGTTTTTATTGTTGTTTTGAGTTGGGGTTTCACTCTGTCATCTAGGCTGGAGTGCAGTGGCACTATCACAGCTTACCACAGCCTTGAAATCCTGGGCTCAGGCCATCTTTTCACCTCAACTGCCTAAATAGCTGGGACTACAGGTACGTGCCACCATGCCTGGCTACTTTTAAAATTTTTTTGTAGAAACAAGGTCTCACTATGTTGCTGAGACTGGTCTTAAACTTTTGGGCTCAAGCAATCCTCTTGCCTCAGCCTCCCAAAGTGCTGGGATTACAGGTGTGAGCTATTACACCAGCCAAAAGTTTTAATACTTTAGTAGCCATAATACTTCAAGAAAGCTGGGCTCGGTGGCTCAGCCTGTAATCCTGCGATTTGGGAGGCTGAGGTAAGTGGATTGCCTGAGCCCGCGGGTTTGAGACCCGCCTGGGCAACTTGGCGAGACCTCATGTCTACAATAAATAAAAAAAAAATTAGCCGAGCGTGGTAGCACGCACCTGTAGTTCCAGCTACTTGGAAGGCTGAGGTGGAAGGATCGCCGGAGCCCAGCAGGTCGAGGCTGCGGTGACCAGGAGTGGCCACTGCACTCCAGTCCGGGCGACAGAGTGAGACTCCAACTCAAAAAAAAAAAAAAAGTATTAGACTGAATAAAGAAGAAGGATTTCTAGTTTCTCAAGAACTAGATTCTGAGAGAAAATATTTAGTCAATTTCAGATAAAAGGATATTAAACAGAACAAGATTGCAATCAAAATGGAGAGACAGCAGAGGAAAATAGAGATCAGATAGTTACATGAGTATCCAGAAAATTGCATCAGTCAGGAATAACTTTGGGCTCTGATGAACAGACACCTGTTCTCCTCCCCATCAAATGGTAATTTAAATAAATTTTGAGGAAGGTCTCATTTTGACAAAGTCTAAAGTTTAGGGCTGGTGTGACTGTTTTGCAATGTATCATTAGAGGCACAGACTTCCTTAGGCTCTGTGGTTCATGCATAGGGTGAAACCCCAGTTGTCTTCATGCTCTGAAGATACCTGCAGAGACTTAAGACTCATGCTTTTGTCTCAGTAAGGAAGATAGTGAAGTGCCAAGGGCAAGACCAAAAAAAATTGCTTGCTTGTCCTTTAAGTAAAGAACTTAACATCTTTAAAGAAGCCTTTTCGGGATCCCACTTCTGTTTCTTTCTCTTTCTATTATATCTCATTGACTTTTATTGCATTAGACATAATACAGGTCATGCCTGCCTGTGAGTGAACCTGAGAGTGGAGCTTTTTATCTGGGCACTATGTAAACGGAATAAAATGAAAGTTTTGTCCCTGGGAAATAAGGGGGTCGCATTGGCGTTGTATTGCATGGGCAGCTAGCATCTTCTGTCACTTTTCTCTTGCTCAGGGAAGTTCATAATACCTTGATGTATAGTTTGCAGGCTCAGTGAAACAGCCTTATCTGGTTTGAGCCTGGCAGCAGCCATGTGGTGAGACAGGGAAACCGAACTTAGACGTTTAGAGAAGAAGGTGAAAGCCCGGGGTGGGGCTATGCATGGCCACTTTCAGAGTCATACCCTGCACACTGCCTCAAGCAACAGGGATACATGGATAAGGAGTTTTGGTAAGTATGTTTGATGCGTGAATCTTTCATTTGTCATATTTTACTTGCCAGGATAATTTCTTTTCCTTTTATTTTTCTTTTTGAAAATCAAGTGGAGGGAAACCTAGTATTTGGTTTTTGATGTCAGAGTTTTTTTATTTCTTTTCCTCCAACTGAACTTCTCTTTCACCTGACTCCAGAAACTGTCTCTTATTTGCTGTAGGAGCAATACCATGCTGTTCCCGCCTAAGGACAGCAGTTAATAATGATTAATGCCAATGAATGTGTGCTCAGAGGGAGGAACAGAACTGTTAGATAGCGTCCTCATCCGTCCGTGAGATTGATGTGTTTCCATTGGCTTTTATCTTCCACTGTTTCTGTGCATCCACAATTGTGTGACCTGTTAGCACCATGTTGAGGATTACAGGTCTTTTGTTGCAGTACACCAATTTCTGGTATATTCTACCACTCCACTGAGTTTCTGAGTTTCTCTACAAGTGAAGCGCTATTATAGTAATTGGTGCTTCCTTTAGAGAGCCACTTAGTATAATTATTTTTCTTTGTTGTATTTCGGTAGAACAAAATATCATTCTTAATATGAAGAAACCTAAAAATTATATGAAAAATGCAAATTGCATAAGAGAATGGTCAAAGAACTTTAACCAATAACTTACCCAAAGGTAAAAAAGTAATTTAGAAATATATGTATATATTACATCAATTTAGAAATTTAAACCTGTTTTACTTATAAATTGGAAGAATTTTTTATGACACTGAGTGTTGCTAAGAATTCACAATAAAGAATATGCTTTTACTTAAAGTTTTTGTGGAATAATTGGCCAGTGTGAATTAACGAGCCTTAAAAATCTAAAAATTAAAAAAAAAAAAAACTTGACCTAATAGTTTTATTTCAAATACTGAACCTCAGCAAATACTAAAAATATGCAAATATTTGTTTAATATGCATGTCTAATTAAATATAACATTAATAATTAAATATATTTAATTAAAGAATACATTTAAAATTTTATATATACATATAAACTATATATGCATATATACATAATCTTTGAAATTTAATTTGTTAATTTATTTAATTTTAAAGATGTGGTGTCCAATTCTGGATTAGGTACATAAGTGGTCATCGTACAAGTAAACTTTGGGCCTCCTTTGGTCTCTACTTTGGTTTGAGATCATGTACCCTTATTGATTTTAGGTACATTGTCCCCCCCCCCGCGGTGGAGTCCCGCTACTGCCAATTCCTTTTTTATTGTATTATGATAAATGTTCAGGGTCCTCTTATGAGTGAGAGCATGTATTCAGTTCTTTATTTCTGTTGATAGATCACTGAGTATGACAGACTCTAAATCCATCCAAGTTGCTGCAAAGTCCATAATTTAGTCCTTCTTTGTGGCTACATAATATTCCATCATGTACATGTAGCATATTTTTATTTATCCAGTCCAGTTTCGATGGGCAGCACCGTTCGTTCCATGTTTTTGCTATTGTGAATAATGCTGTGACAAACATGCGTGTGCAGGTATCTTTTTATACAGTGATTTGAGTTCTTCTGGTGTATTCCCAGTAGGGGAATTGTTGGGTTGAATGGAAGGCTGATTTTTAGATCTTTTAGAAATTACCACACTGTTTTCCACAGAG
>CAUYQG010057100.1:0-10088 GCA_963574415.1 Tarsius wallacei | reverse complement strand
CAGGAGCAATGGCTCACACCTGCAATCCCAGCACTTTGGGAAGCCGAGGTGAGAGGATTGCTTGAGCCTACAGTTTTGAGACCAGCCTGGGCAACATGGTGAGACCTCATCTCTACAATAAATCAAAAAATTAGCTAGCTTGGCATGGTGGCGCGTGCCTGTAATTCCAGCTACTTGGAAGGCTAAAGCGAAAGGATTGTCTGAACCCAGCAGGTTGAGGCTGCAGTGGCCATGACCGTGCCACTACACTCCAGCCTGAGTGGCAAGAGTGAGACTCTGAAAAAAAAAATTAATAAGTAAATGCAGACTTCATTTAGAAAAATAATGTTTTCTGATTAACACCACCTCGGCCACTTTCTCCTCTCCCCTACATCTCCTCTCCAGACTCTCCTCCCGTCCCTACCCCCGCCATCCCTCCCTGTTTTGTTTGGGAGTTGAATGAGTTTTCTAGAAACACACCATGGAAATGAATTCCTCAGAAGTAATGCAGTATATTCGCCACGCCATGCATGAGCGACAGAGTCTGTGCTAGGAGATGCGAAGGACGCTGGTCACGGAAAAACAAAATTAAAGAGGCCAGATTTTGCAGGGGGCAATTCGTGTTCAATACTAGCATGTCACGGGCACTGGGCACTGGAGACTGGCCACCTGGCCTCCATGCAGCAAGTTGGGTTTACCAAATGAAACCCAATATTGACCAACATGCCGGAAGGTCATTTCTTGGCCGAGGACACCCGCCAACAGACACAGTAGAAAACAGGAGTCATACCTTTCATGCTGTTTTTTTAATTTTTAATTTTTAAGTCTTCCCTGAGTGTAAAGAGACGGACCACAGAGCCCTGGAGAGCCTTTGGGTCCGGAGATCCCGTGGAGAGGGTGGACTGCGGGGTGCAGATAAAAGTGTCACTCTTAAAGAAAGAAAATGGGCCGCTGTTCCGTGAAGTGTTTGTATTTGTGAATGTTCTATTCCGTGTTAGGAAAGGAATTCTTTTTCATAAACATGTACATTTCATCTAAGTGATTGGCCGGTGCTGTGCCCTTGCTTAGAGCCCAGAGAGAAAACAATTTGGGGTGACAAAACGGGAAAAATTAGTCACCAGTGACTCATGGAGACTATAAATATGTGGCTATATTATTCTCTTCGTTATGGCCCAGCTGGGATGAGCCATGGGAGGGGCGGGAAGGCACGCTGGGCACCAGAGCCCGGCTCCGGGACACGCCCAGGTTCTCTGCACAGCTGCTGTGTCCCAGCACCAGGCTGTCCAGAACTTACAGCACAAGCCGGCACCCTGCCTTCGTGCCCTGTATGAGGCTGTGTCTGCTGCCGCAGGGACCTCACGGGTTGGTAGCAGTAACCTGGGTGGCATGAGGACAGACGTGCTGCTGGCATTGTCATTTTCCAAGCTGCAGAGACGTCAGCTCTGGAGTAGGGAGTTGTCGGCTGGCAGTGACCTGCCGCCAATCCCTCAGAGTTCCAGAAACCATGTTCCAGAAACTGAATCCCCCTTACAGACACAGGACATCGAAGTGGTTGGCTCGGTCATTCCTCCCGCAAACACTCACCTACTAAGAGCTCCGGGCTTTGTGGCATGGCAGGTGTTTTGAGTGGTGCTGGAGGCAATGCTGGGAGGCCCAATCATCTCCCTCCCCAGCTCCCAGCCCAGTGGGAATGGTCCTTGTCTCGTGGTTACGAGGGAGGAGGATGTGTCAAGCCCAGCAGTTCTGCTCAAACGGGAGCTTGTGGTGAGCTCCTTCCGTCCCCTCGAAAGTCAGAGGAAGGTTCCCGGGCAAGGGTATTTCAGCTGAATACATGTGTAAGAGCCAAGACCCAGGCAGGGCAAACAGGGCAAAGGAATGCAGGGTTAGACAGCAGGGGAAACCAAGGCAGGAAGTGTCACCTCATAGCAAGGAGATGCTCAGACAAGATGGCATGATGGCCCAGCCAGGAAACAAGGCATCTCTGGTGACGTTCCCAGGGTCTCGCCACGAGCAAGTGTCCATCCACGGGCCCATATTCTATCTCCTAGGCCAGCTTTTTTCTAAGCCTCTTTACTCTGCAGGCATGCCTCAGGGAGTCCCCATTTGGCACCGAGAAGTCATGAAAATGACCCAGAGCCCAGGTGCGGTGACTCTCACCTATAATCCCAGCACTTTGGGAGGCGGAGGCAGGAGATATGCTTGAGCCCAGGAATTCAAGACAAGCCTGGGCAACATAGCAAGACCTCACCTCTACAAAAGATAAAAATTAAAGCATGGTGGTGCACCCCTGTAGTCCCAGCTACTCAAGAGGCTGAGACAGGAGGATCACTGAGCCCAGGAGGTCGAGGCTGCAGTGAGCTGTGATTGTGCCACTACACTCCAGCGACAGAATGAGACCCTGACTCAAAAATAAATGAATAAAATGATCCAGAGTCCAAGCAGACTCAGACGAGGTCCAGCAGGTGAGGACGCCATCCAGAAACTGGCCTGAGACTAGGAGACCACTATGAGAGTCGTGGCCCCAAGACCACTCCTAGGACCCCAAGTCCATGCCTAGAGAGGTTGCCCTGAGTCAGGTGGGCAGTGGGTCTGGGCCAGGGCCACTCCAGGGGTCAGGGCTGGCAAAGCTGAGCTGACAACCAAATCAAGCCTCAGCAGCCCCAGGGTGTGGGGCGGAGGCTCCCCTCCAGCTGAGGTTGAACTTGACCCATCCTCAAGAGTTAAAGCTGGTGGAACAAGTGGTAAGGAAGACCATGCCACTGTCCCCTGGTGCCTGATCAGAGCCGTCCTCATTACCCTGGTCCCTGTCCCTCCCAGGTGACCTCTGCACCTGTTGACTTCCATAAAGCCTGGGCCCCCCCCCAACCATTGACAGCTTCTCCACTTAGACCCACGCCCACCGCTGCCCTCCAGCCATGGTTTGGCATATGTATTCAGGAGCCAGATCTGAGCATCAGAATCCTGGGGTGCCGTTGGAGAGCTGTGCCAGCCTGAGCAAGATAAATCACCTCCTGTGCCTCCAGATGGGGTGGTGGTAGAGACTATGGCACTGGGAATTTGGGATGAAGGAGTGAACGCCATGCAGGGCAAGCAGAACCCTATAAAAAGTATGATCCATAGAATGGGATATCCACTCCCCGCTGAGACAGCACTATGCCCCAGCTAAGCACAATGCCCGGAGCAGAGTGCACACGTCATGTTTGTTGAATGAATGTCGCCATCACCCTGAGCTGCTTCACTCCTGAAATTGAAATTAAAATAACCACAGCCTTTATATCCCTCCCCCACCCTGGCTGTGTTTCAACCTCTTCCTGCTGCTTCCAACTTACCTGACTCAACCCAAACCCCAGGGTCTGGCCCCCACAAGCCTTCCCCTACAGATCCCCATCCCCCAGATCGCCTACCTCCTTCCCTGTCCTCACACCCAGCCTCGCTTCTGCTCTGCCTTCCCTGCCCCACCCTGTTCTCAGGAGACGTCTTTTCTCTTCCTTCACCGAGAAAAGAAACCTCCCAACACAGAGCTCCTCAGCTTCCAGTCTTGCCCACCTAAGATGTACACCCATCCACCTGGTCTTGCCTTCTTGTGTGCGGAACTGTCTCCACTGGCAACTCTTTCATCATGACTTTCCTCTTTCATCTCTTCTGGGCTCCGCTCCTCAACCAAAAACAAGTTTAAGACCTTCCTCCCATCATCCTTGAGGAGGGGGAACAGGGTCTTTGGGGCTGGGGCAAGGGACGGTTCTCTGAGATCTTTTTGCATAGTTCCATCTCTTAGATCAACGGGAATGTTTCCTGTGCCCTTCAAAGTAAACAGATAAATGGCATCACCTGGAATGTGCACAGAACCCAAAATGGAGCACAGGCATTAGAATCCAACTCCATTACAAATGAATAGATAACCAAGCAGAAGGATGTAGAGAAGACACTAGTTAATCAAAATAAATGTGAGACCCACCACTGAACCATACACCACCCAGCAAAAGACAACAAGAACCATATACAGACGGTGTCCTCTAACTTGTCCAGCTGCTTCTCATGAAGGTGTGGCTTGGCGATACTGAAGCTACTATGTATGATCGCAGAATTGAGCAAATGTCGGCATATTGAAGTCCATGAGAGGTGGAATTCTCACAGGTGGGGGAAAAGAGTAACAAACAAGGAAAGGGAAGGAGACCAAAACATACCCTGTGGTGTTTGGTTAGAATTGGAGACTTCCATGTGAATTTCAGATTTTTGCTACCTATGCAGATGGGTGGATGTAGAAATATACACAAGTGTGTGTGCACATGTTAATATGTATATATGTACATGGCACATATATGAAACATGTTTCTTAGGCCTGTCAGCTAAGAGGGCCTAAAAGTAATGACATCCCACTAGCCGTGAGCACCAGCCTGCTCAGATCTTGGTTTCTAAGCACCATTCTCCAATAAGACAGGTCCTTGGAGGAGTCATTGCTCCCAGACTTGAAGCAAGGGAATGCAAAACAGGCTTGATCCTCCCACAGTGTAGTTAGTAGAAAAACACTGGAAAACAGCAGGGCCACATCAACATGGCGGGTTGACCCCACAGGGCTCCAATGGCTGGATCTGGGACAGGCTGAGAAGCAGAATCAACAGCACAAATACTCCCAAGTTTGTACTGATGTGCATAGGCAATTAAGCAAACAAATACCTGGTAGAAGATGGCTCTTTCATGCAACAAAATTCCAGTGAGTACACATAGAAGGAAATTGAAAGCCATCCTGAGGCAACACCACAGTGTTCATTGTGCATAAAGGAGACAACAGCAACTTTAGAGGGGGAAGTTTGCCAGGCACCAGCTTAAGCAGGGGGTCAAGTTCACGTCTCAGTGAGCAAGACAGCAACATCACGTGCCTTCTGATACGATGCACTGAGAAGGACCACATCACTTCTGGGGTTTATTGCCAGATATGCGTCCCCTCAATTCAATCATGAGAAAACATGACAGACCCTAACTGGGAGATGTCCCGCAGGAGACCTGGCCAGTGCTCTTCAAAAGCATCAAGGTCATGAAAGACAAGGAAAGGCTGGATGCACTGGGGGAGGCCAAGGATCCCCCACAGCTGAGCCCCACATGAGACCCCGGAACAGAAGGACTCTGGCGACGAGCCAATAGCTCTCATTATTGCATCAGCATCCATTTTCTGCTTTTGACCCTTGTCTGCCGATTACGCCAACTGGGAGATCATTGGGTGTGATCAGGAAGGGGAAGCTGGCTGAGGGGCACAAGGGAACTCCCTGTATAGCTTTTCAAGTTTTTCATAAATCTAAAATTATTTTAAGATATATATATTTTTAAAAGACTCTCCCATTCTTTAAAAAACAAACACACACCCCTCAACTGCATGTCCACCATCTTCCCTTCTCTGTCCTCCCTTGCCAGATTGATTTCTCCTAAGAAGAATCCACATGCAATGTCTACCTTCCTCTGCCCATTCCCTCCCGCCGCCCACTTCCCAGTGCCACTGGGATCCCACCCAGGCCCCCTGGAATCTGTGCCGGCAGGTCTCCCGGGACTGCCTAGCCATTCAGTGGGCAGCTGTGGCCCAGTGACACCCTCTCTCCCCTCCCCCGAGCCTCATGTCCCTCCCTCCCACCTCCTCTGCGACGGGTGTTTTCCAGAGCTCTGATTCTGGTCCCACCTCTAGTCTCTGGGACATTTCCAGCTAGTCCCTTGATTTGTAACCCTCCTGCGATGCGTGCGACTCCAAGGTCTGTACTCCGATGACAATCACTCTAGCCACGGCCTTCCTAACCCTTCGAGCACACCATGTTCAGGTTTAAACTCACATCTTCTCCTCCAGCTCTGAGCCACAGCTTAGCCAAGGTGCCACCATTCCTCCCGTCACCCACACCACGTGCCTGGGCTCCTTCCCATTCTTCATGCCCCACGTTCGGCCAATCCCGGGCCCTGCTGCCTCCACATCTGGAACCTTCTCCACCCTCTGCCACCACCCCGGTTGAGGCCTCCCACCTCTGACTGAGGTAGCAGAAACGTCCTCCTCCATGGGTGCCCCTGTGTCTGACCTTACCCACTAGGGCTTCCTGCATGTGCAGCCAGAGCTAACCTTGCTCCATGGGTCCTCAGGCTGATGCCAGCACCTCTCAGTGAGACACTCCCTTCTAGCCCTGCCACTCATTCTACTCTCGACCTTGGCTCCCTAGGGTCCCAAGCTGCTGTTGGTGGGCACAACACACTGAGGACCCTACATAAGCTCTCCTAATCCCTCACCTTGTCCCTCTGCCCTTTTCCAGCATTGCACTTATCACAACCTGGGTATGATCGGTTTATGGATTGTCTGTTTCCTCACTAGGATATAAGCCCTATGAAAATGATGACCTTTTTAAAAATTGTGGTAAAATATGCATGACATTAAATTTGCCTGTTTAGGCTGGGTGTGGTGACTCACACCTGTAATCCCAGCACCTTGGGGGGCCGAGGCCAGGGGATTGCCTGAGCCCAGGGGTTCAAGATCAGCCTGAGCAACATGGTGAGACCTCATCTCTACCATAAGTCAAAAAAATTAGCCGGGTATGGTGGCACATACCCGTGGTTCCAGCTCCTGGAAGGCTGAGGTAGAAGGATTGCCTGAGTCCAGCAGGTCAAGGCTGTGGTGGCCGTGATTGTGCCACTGCACTCCAGCCTGGGCAACAGAGATTTCAACTCAAAAAAAAAAGAAAAAAAAAAGAAATTACCAGTTTAACCATTTTTAAGCCTACAATTCAGCAGCATTAAGTGCATTCACATTGCTGGGCACCCATCTCCACCATTTGTTTCTAGAACATTTTTACCATCCTGACAGGTACCCATTAAATAAGAACTCCCCATTCCTGCTGGATATTGTCAACACGAAGTGATAGATACACCTTAAGAGGGTCATTGGCATAGAAACATGAGAACAGCAAAAGAATACAGCACACGTTAGATCTGAACCATTGAGCAGGGCATGATGGCTCAAACCTATAATACCAGCACTTTGGGAGGCCGAGGCAAGATGAGCTCAGTGGTTCGAGACCTGCTTGGGCAACTTGGTGAGACCTCATCTCTACAATAAATCAAAAAAATTAACTGAGTGTGATAGCGTGCACCTGTAGTTCCAGCTACTTGGAAGGCTGAGGCAGAAGGATTGCCGGAGTCCAGCAGGTCGAGGCTGCGGTGACCGGGAGTGTGCCACTGCACTCCAGCCTCAGCAACAGAGAGAGACTACAACTCAAAAAGAAAAAAAAAAGAACAGAAAAGAAAGAAAAAAGCAAGAACCAGTGACTATAGACACTTAGAAGGGCCGGGACAGAGGAACAAAAGATGAAGCTTCAGCCAGGAAGAGCAGAAACCTCTCCCTCACCCAGAGTCTGGTCCACCTCCCTTTCCAGCCCCATTCCAGAAATATCTCCCCATGTCTGCGTGCAGGACTGTTGCCATGGCTACCGGGTGCCGGATGCTCTTTGAATCTGATATGGAAGACCTCTTCGGTCTGGGACCCGACCTGGCATAGGTGGCTATTTTTAGCCACACACAGCTTCATGTATGCCGTAGAAGAGTCAGCGCTGCTTTGTGTCTACATATCACCTGACTCCACACGGCCCCATTTCACTGGTAAAGTGGCTCCAGGCGCTTATAGGAATCTTTATTTACCACCTTTACGATGTGAAACACACAGCAGAGACCTGGACAAGCTGCCCACACAGTGCATTAGACTCTGGATGCTAGTGGGGACCGGCAGGAGCCCTGGTGGCACACGGTCGCATTCTCTCTGAGCTCAAGGGCTGCCCCTCCAGGGCGACTCTTGGAGGAACGAGGCCCCACTGGACATGCAGAAGTGCTGCCCTACCTTGCTCCGGGGCTCCCGGGTTGGGCTGTTCCTCCATTTCTGGAAAGTTCTCCACGTCATGTACCTCAGTCTCTGTGTTTCTCCCGTGCATGCGTGAAGGCAGCCCGAGGTCATGGCAAGTGTTAGACTTCACTCGCCCCCAAGTTGGCTTGACATCAAAGTCTTCGTGTGATGTGGCCCCAGGTCACCTCCCTAAACTTACACATGTGTCAGACCTCTCGACCCCAAGCCTGATGCCCCCAGGGCACTCTCCAAGCCTGTGGTGTATATCCACTGGAACTCTCACACGTCTCCCGACACCTGTCTCAAGCACCGCACGCCCAAGGCTCCTCCTGGTGCCTCCTCTCCCCACCTCCTAGTGGAAAGCTTCCAACCCTCCTTCCTTCCTCCCGGACCTCACTGCGCTTCATGGGTCAGTGTTGGAGTCAGAAGCCCCGCACACGGCTCCAAGTGTGACGTTGCCGGACCCGTCTCAGCTCCCTCGTGACTCCTGGAGGCTGCATGAGGGCGGCTTCCCCCGTGGGGTGGCTCGCGGGCTGACCCTGGGCCAGGCACGGGGCAGAAACTCAGGCAGCGTCTGTAGATTCACCCCTGCTAAACCCAAGCCCTCAGACCAACTCCAGGGCCACCCCCGTCACTGACCTCGAACTGCAAGCAAGCTTTCCAGATCTGCTTCCTTCTCTGTAGAAATGGGAGGGGAACACGGACTTCCCTTTCCTGGAAGCCTTGTCCTGAGAACTAGACCAGCTTTCCCGGCTGAGCAGCACCTTCTGGGATGCACACACAGGGTCTCCCAGAAATGAGAAGAAGGGGAAGGGGGAGGACACCCTGAAAGAGGCCAGGGCTGCCCAAACTGGACCTTAGAGCTGCAGAAACTCCAGAGCAACCTGTGAGGCCACACAGGAAGAGAAAGAACGACGATGTGGGGTCACGGTGGAGGCCGAGGACGAGGAAACAGACATGCCAGCACAGTCCTCACCGCCCAGTGGGAGAGAAGCAGTGAGAAAAGCAGCCACTGCTCAGAATGCTGATGCCAGGGCCCCGGAAAGTCATCATCAGAGCTACTTGCTCATGGGCAGCCCAGAGCTTCACTAGGGACAGGAGATCCAAGGACATAGGAAAGGACATCAGGCCAGGTGCAGTGACTCACGCCTGTGATCCCAGTACTTTGGGAGGCCAGGGTGGGAGGACCCCTTGAGGCCAGGAGTTCAAGGCCAGCCTGGACAACATAGTTACTCCATCTCTACAAAAAAATTAAATGATTAGCCAGGAATGGTGGCATGTGCCTGTCATCCCAACTACTCAGGAGGTTGAGGCAGGAGGATCGCCTGAACCCAGGAGTATGAGGCTGCAGTGAGCTATGATCACATCACTGCACTCCAGCCTGGGTGATGGGGCAAGACCCCATCTCTAAAAAATAAAAGTAAAAGATGTCAGATGGAGAAGGGCCCCAGCAGAAGCCAAAGATTTGGTCAGAGACGGAGCCCAAAAATCTAAATGCCATGGAGGTCTGGATTCCAACACACTCTGGGAGGTTACCTTTTGCTGGAGGTCAAATCTCAGAAGCAGCAAAGTGGTCCTAGAGCACCGTGTTGCCTGAGGCCTGAGACTTGGGGAGGAACAAACAGCGGCGTTCAGAGGAAGAGACTTGAAGGAGGGGAGCCCAGCTGACAAGGTGCTGGTGGAACAAGCCCTAACCTAGGCCACCCGAGACACGAGCTCGACATGCAGAGGCCAAGAGGGAGGCAGCAAGGCTGGCGTCTGTCCTCAGGGCTGCAGAGTTCAGAGAGGCTCCTCACTCCAGAAGCCAGTAGATTCATAACCCCAGGACGCGCACAGCAGGGAAGTCGCTGCAGGGAGACGGAGATTCAGAGCTCCGGACCAAGGCCCACGGATCCCGGGCCCTGTGGATGGAACAACCAAGAAGAGAGCCGAATGGAATATTATGCAGCCATAAAGAAGGACAAATATATGGACTTTGCAGCAACTTGGATGGATTTGTAGTAGACCATACTCAGTCATCTATCACAGAAACAAAGAACAGAGTTCTATATGTTCTCACTCATAAGGTGACCTTGAACAATTATAATGCTATAAGAAAGCAATTGGCAGTAGCGGAAAACTGTCAGGAGAGGAGGGTGGGATTGGCAGTTGAGGGAAACTGCTAGGGGAGGGAGGGGCATACCTCATCAACAAGACTACTTGCATGATTAATGTTTGTATACCTAACCCTGAATTGTATCCCACAACTTTATAA
>CAUYQG010057099.1:0-12651 GCA_963574415.1 Tarsius wallacei | reverse complement strand
AAGGTAGCAATCCAGGATGGATATGATGAGGGTCTGGATCTGAGCCTGGATTTTTTTTTTAGTGATAAAGATAACAAGCTCCTTCATAAATACATGCATATATAACTACATACGACATGAAGCAAAATAAAATAAGAGGTGTAGAGAGAAGAACATGGCAAAGCAAATAATCTGTTCTGATTGTTGAGGGGAAGTGGGAGAAGTTTTTATCACTAGTGGTTTCACATAGACAGTTAAATTTGTGAAGGACAAGAATATGAGGAAGGGAAGACATAAAATATGAAAGTGCCAAAAATAACTAAGGAAAAAAACTGGCAAAACAGCTGATTCAGTAACTAAAGTGACTTGTCAAGGAATGAATCAAACATGAGGAGAAGGCAGCTGCTTCTGCTATAGTGTCCTTTATTTTCTCCCCCTTTTCTTCTATCTATCTCTAATTAAGTAAAGCTACATAAATATAGCACATAGCATTGTCTGACAGATAGTTAGGGCTTAATAAAATATCTCCAGGAAGAATGAGCCATTGGAGAACAATCCTTGAAAAATATTTGCATTATTCTGATTAAAGATTCAGTGATCTTATTAAATAGATTAATTTAGATATAGGCACATGATTATTCTTTGCAGATATAGGCACATGAGCATTCCTTGCTCAAAATCTTATTGCTATACTCATTTGAGTGGCAGGAGTGTTTTTTTTTTTAGGTCAGAAATAATCCTTTTCTTTTTCTTTAATTTATGGAAGAATGACTTTTTAGTTTGAGGTTTATATGACTTTGGATGAAGACAGGGCTGTCACAAATGCTATTCTAACTCTGGCTCGTTGATTTGGACCCTTAGTCTATCGTATTGATTATATCTTACAGTCTCCTTGATGTCTCAGCACATTTTGGTAGCATATTGCCATAATTTAACTCCATGGATTCCAGGATACACATGACCTTTTCAGAAAGTATATATTATTACAAGAATTTATAATAACTGAATAATCTTGCAGAGATGTTGAATGCTACAGTCAACTGTAAAACAACTATTACTAGTAAATCTTTAATAATTATAGTTTTGTATATATATTTAATCTTGTTTTAAGTAGCATAACTCAGTATCTTATTTTCTTCAGTTTAAAAAGCAAAGTTAGCCACATTTTTATGTGCGATACAAAAACTCTTCGATGAATATTTACAGTTAGATTTATAGAAGCTTTTCATTGGAAAAAAATTCATCATAATTTAGTAACTAAAGGCATTCTTCCCCATTTTTAGCTGTTTGCTCAATTTGTGGGTAGGCGAGTGTCTCTGGGATTGTCATCCTTAGAGAGTTTCCCCTAATACATGCTACTGGTGAGTCAAAAAGAAAAGAATGTTAATGATTTCATCTAATATGCTCCTAACTGCATGATATTATATGAAGATTTCATCCCCATACTCAGTCTTGAAAATTTTTTAACAGGAGTTGCTGAGTTAATATCTTTAAATATTTAATTAAGTCTTTCTTTTTCCAGTACAGAAGATTCATAATTCAGGTTATTAATCTGTGGTTACCTGTTCTTTGTCAAAAGATTAATTATTTTCAATTATTCATTGCATTTTCCCCCAAATTTTGAAGATATTTATCATAAAGTTGTGAATTTGATCTAAGTTTTACGGCATTAAATTATAAGGTTTAATTTTTCCAACTATCACCATTAACTCTGAATTTTTCTTCTGATATGTCTTTGACCTTTCTTAAAAATTGAGATTGTGTAAAGAGATAAAGAAGTCTATTAGTATAACTTTCAATGTCGTAAAAAACAACCTTCTATCCTCTATAAAGTTGACCTGGTATCCATAATATAAGTAACAGATGGCAAGTAATATCTTTATGGTAGATATTAAATAGCATGCTCCCATCAAGTTGTAATCATAGTTCTGTGTTCGAAGCAAATTTAGGTAACTGCATTTCTAATAAACATACTTTAAAGCATATTAGCATTTTTGTTGTTTGGGAGAGATTTTCAATGTGTTTCCACATATATATTATTGGGGCATTGGGGAAATATTATTACAATGTATAAATAGGCTGACCTGTGGTAAGCAGTAAATATATTCGTGCATGCATACATATATACAAACTTGTTCATTTTCCATTTCAGCAGACTAGTACATAAGTTCCAAGATAGAAAAAATTATGATTTACTGTTTATTTTGCTAACATAGGGAAAAACTCATTGGGTGCTTAATAAATATTTGTTAAATTATTAATGAGCAAAAGAGGCAGGATAAGGGTTTGGCTGGCTATCAGATTAGCTATTACTGGATAACTACAGACTGGTCTTAGGACATTGTTAATTGCATTAATTTGGTTGTGTTTATTGTCAGAAATATCATACAAATGTATACTTCTCTAATAAATATATTGTGGACCTCCCTGTACATTTCTATTATCTTCTAGAATGCAAACTTGAAATATTTTAATAAGAGTTTATATCTTCATATCATACTATAAAAAGTAGATAATTTTTTAGATTAAACAAATTTTAGAGAGTATCTTGACAAATTGATGAAGCAATAAGTGTGTTTTGGTTAAGCAGTATAGAATCAGACTCTTTAATAGCTGAATACCTAATGTTTACATTTATTTTTTTAAATGCTAATTTAGTAACTTATAAAGAAATACTGAATTGATAAGATATTTAAGTAATTAAATTACTCTTTTTTATTTAACTTATCAATAAAATATTTACAGACTGCATACTAAGTGTCAGTCACTTTGCATAGGGTCACTTTGTGACAGCAGGCAGAGTGGGGAGTTTGGAGGGGTATCTCCATGAACCTAAGACTACAGCTAACACAAAGAGTTAATGTTTTGAATAGGCTGGTCCATGTTTTGGACAGGATTATGTTATCCAGTATGTAGCACAGTGCCTAGCCCAGGGGAAGTGTCCAGTGGAAATGCAAGTATTAAGGATTTATGTACAATTATTTTACCTTAACTCTTTATATGCATCACCTGGATTTAATACTTGTCAATTTGTAGCCAATAATTTTTCTTTTAAGCTCCCACCTATTCTTCCTGCTAAGACTTTGGAAACAAATCCTTTCTGCTAAGACATTGAATCATTTAACTATAAATATTTTTGTGTGCATCTCTAAATAAAATCACAACAATATTATCATACCAAAAATACTTAGTCATGATTTTTAATATCAATTTTTCAGCCAGGATCCACATTTCCCAAATAGTCTTATTCTTTTAAGAAAAAGTTTGATGCGAACTCCAAATAGAGCCCACTGAAATGAATTGATATTTCCCTTAAATCTCTTTGAGTAGATTATCCTCTGTCTCCTAAGTGAACAGGTCTAGCGTATGTGTGTGTGTGTGTGTGTGTAGTACTTCATAACTATATACTGATGCATTTAATTGAAATCAAGAATTACAGATCTTTTACATAGTCTTATTGAACTTGCATTTGCATCTCATTTTCCTTATGTTGGAAATTCTGTTCTTAATAATAAAGTACTATTTACTTTATCCTATACTATATAAAAAGTAGTTTTAGTATATACATGATCAATACTACAATAAACAATATCATTATCAAATGTAGTTTGCAATTTTTTTCCTTCTTTCCTTTTTTTTTGAAATTGAAAGTCATATATTAACCCACAGTTTATTGTGCTACAATCATATTTTTAAAAGTCAAAATATAAAGTATACATATCATTGGAATCTTTAACTTGTTAAGGATGAAACTCATGGAAGTTTCCTGGAAACAGCTTTTGTTTTGTTTTGTTTTGTTCCTTTTTTTTTTTTTTTCCTTTTTGGAGTACAAGTGTTCTGGCAATGAAACTGGTACATAGGCAATTCTGAGACGGTTTTTTCTCTAACATTTCCCTAGTTCTTTTCTGGAATCTCCGGAATTCTCTTTTCATGTTTGCTTTCTTTTCTCTTTACCAGTGGGATTACCTAGTCATATTTTCTGCTCTCATAATTTTTTCTGACACAGAGAATATCATGTTTGTGCTCACACATTGTTATATCATGGGTTTTCACCTTTGCCTTCTACTACTAATGACTTTTCTCTCACAATACTACCTGGTTCTCATCTTCTGGCTATTGGCGTCTGCATGTGTTGGATATTCTTGGTTAACATGGCAGACAGCTATCCCATCTGTTCATCTGTTTGGCATCACCTGCCATTACTTGTTAAGTAGTTTTTGCAATTATTTCATAGGGAACTTTGTGCATGCCAGACATTCTAAAGAAATGTCTGGCAAGTTTGGCTTACTTTCAAGAAATGTTTTGAATAGCAACCATGTCTTACTTTTTGAGCGGGCTTAGATTGCATTTATTCTTAGTCTCTATTATTATATAAAATACATGGGAATAAATGCAGTATGTACAATTTTCTTATGTAGATATTTGGTTAAAAATAATGACAGTATTTTTCCATGGGTGGGTGAATTTTACAGAAATAATTTCTTAGCTTGCATACAGTAATTTTTTATTATTGCTACCATTCCCCGCTATTTTCTTCCTAGGATGTCAGATGAGATAACTAAAACTTTTATGACAAGCATGTGGTCAGATTCATAACTTACATTGAGGTCTGTTCTTGTTCTACAGCAGCTAATATTAAATTCAGTGTTCTCAAATATTTACTCACAGTAATATGCTCCATTTGGTCTGTGCTGTGATTTTTGGCTCCTACTTAATAATAGTTATATGCCCTTTAGCAAATATAACAGCAGGAAGACCATAATGTTCATAACAACAGATTTGTTAAATGTATAGCATATTTTTTCTTTCCTACTTGCCTTTACCGATTTAATATTGCTTCTGAAATTCTTGGCAGAATTACACATTTTGCAACTGCTTAAAATGATATATGCTAGTTTCTCGTCTTTGTAAAACATGTGTATTTTGTCATCAAGGTTTTATCATTCTTTATTTATTTATTGGGGAGGATGTAATTGACCTCATCTATTGTCTCCTGGATTCATAATTGTCATACAATTTTACTGATCAAGTATTTATAATTAAAATTTTTAGTTTTTTTTATTTTATTCACATAATCAGATTTTACTGAATACAAACAAAGAGAATGTCTATAAAGCTCACAACATTTTTCCTGTGAAATTGGTACTTATATTTTTTAGAGCTAACAATAATTTTACTCTACTGGGGGTTTAGCTAAGTTACCAATATAACTGATGTGTGAAATAGACCAATTCTTAAAATGAAAGGAAGCACTTCTTAATTCTACCATGATGTAAAAACACAGAATCCTTCTGTGGTCTATCGCTTTCCTTGTTCCCAGAAGTTCTCTCTTTTTCTTGTAAGTGGGCCCTACACTCATCTTCATGACTTTCTATGTTTTCTGTGTGCAGAGTTTTTATCCCAGTCCTGTTGAGTTTGGCTTTGGCTCTGTAATCCAGTTTGGTTGATGCAACATGAGTGGATATAATTAACATTCTATACCATTAAAAGAGTTAATGGGCATTGCCAGGTTATTCCAGTTCTTTTGTTCTTTTTCCTCTGCCTCAAAAATGGAATAGCCCAGAAAGGATGCTCTTTCATCCCTGGTGATGAAACAAGGCAACATATTGACTGTAGATACAGCAGAAAACTTTAGTTTTCAACAAGTAACATTCTAGAGAGAAATATTTGCTGTTGTAAGCTATACATATTTTGAAATAGCTTTACACTTGAGCAAAGCTAAGTAATATAATTCCTCATTTTTGCAATTTGTAGGAATTTTTGCACAATTCCTTTGTTATCTTTGTCTCTAGAATTACTGTCCCAGGTTTTAAGTTCCTTGTTGTTATTTAAATGTTTCTTTACTGTATATTTTCCACAAAGCAGTTTTGTAAAAAAATATTTTAAGAATTAATAATTTAATGAATGGGTGGAAGATTGGCTATAAATTAGATAAGCCTTTCTAATTAGGCACTATATTAACCATGTCAAAAGAATCTCATATTTCTAAATTAATCTGTAGGTTTTGCATGTTAGATTAATGAACACTTCTAAAATATAATATAGTAACTGTGGTTTCCTAAAATTAATATAAAGTTATTTAATCATGTGGACCATATATGCAATGTTAAAAAGTCTAGTTAATTTGGGGATATAAAACTTGGAATATCAAAGTTAATTCTGCTACAGGGTTCAGTCTGCCTGGTCGGAAAATTTGTTTAATAGTTATTCAACAGTTTATTTAATAGCATTTGGTAGACACATAATACACAAATTGCCAATATTCAAGGGATTATCATGAAGTAAAACATATATTTTATTGAGTTAGTATTCTAAGCAAAGCAGAAAATGTAATTAAGAAATATCAGAATCAAAGTTCAAATCATTCTAAAACCCAAATGTATTATTTCTTGTATTCGTGTAACAGAATTAATACTTTTCATTCTTGACAATCTCTGGTTCTAAGTAAGTTGGGGTTTCATAAATCAAAATACAGTGAAAATCTCATATTATACAATGTCTTCTCTAGATTACAGAAAAAAATCTCTTTTGAGACCAACACCATAAAATTTTCTTCCTGGGGGGGAGGGGTAGGTAGATGGGATTAATGGTAGTAAATATCTGCCAGGAGATGGGGAGACACCTTTTATCAACAAGGGTGCCTGAACGAAGCATATTTGTATACCTAACCCTTAACTGTACCCCACAATATCATAATCAAAAATATTTTTAAAAAATTTTCTTCCCTTGGACCTAGGGATAATTTATGGTCTCAACAATTTTTAAAAAGAGATGGGCCTAATACTTTCCTAATTTCCTAATGATGTATTGTAAATATATTGCTTTTCTTCAGATACTCTATAACCTCTTTTCTTTTTTCTCAATTCCATTGCGTTTAAAAAAACACAAACTTGTTTTTAGGTTATTCATATTTTAATTCTCTAGATGGATATATTGTAGTAAAAGTAATCACATTAAAACTTGTAGAACTTGGCCTGGCACAGTTGCTCAAACATGCAATCCCAGCACTTTGAGAGGCCGAGGAGGGAGGATTGCCTGAATCCCAGGGTATGAGACCAGCCTGGGCAACTTTGCAAGACCTCATCTCTACAATAAAGCAAAAAAATTAGCCTGGCATAGTAGCGCATGCCTGTAGTTCTGGCTACTTGGAAGGCTCAGGTGAAAGTATTGCCTGAGCCCAGCAGATTGACGTTAGGGTAACCGTGAGCATGCCACTGCACTCCAGCCTGGTCAACGGAGTGAGACTCCAACTAAAAAAAAAAAAACAAAAAAGCTTTTAGAACTTACCTTCGATATGGTTAACAGCGTTACAAAGCTATACTTAAAGTTTATTTAATTAGCTACTTATAATATATTAATTAAATAGAATAATAAAAGAAAAAAGTGGTAACCTCTATCCTCTGCCTAGTGGGTAATCATGAATAGCAATGTCTAAATTAGAACCTAAAAGCTCGTAATAAGAGACAGATCACTACAAGCATGATCATGAAGTACAACATTAAAGCAATCTTCTAATATTAAGTCATGGAATGCTGAATCTGTTTCTAGAAAATCTCCCTATTAATAGAGTTCTAGTGAAGCAGCCTACATCAGGATTTGGATCCTTATGTAAAGCAAGATTAATTATATTAAATCTTGAAAAAGATAACTGGGGAAAGTATTGGCTTGCCTTTCTGACATGCAGGCAGAAACATTGAAATTATTTGTCCTTCTACTTTAAGACTTTGCTATTTGAAACTTTACAAAAATTCATGTTTAAAAAATAGAGGTTTTTGTGGCAATTAGGAAATAGTATATTATAGACCACCTTCTTCCCACTGCCCCCAATAATATTTAGTTCAGTTGCAGATGATATAGGATTAAATTACAGGAACACCTCATTTTATTGTGCCTTGCTTTATTACACTTTGCAGATATTGTGGGTTTGTTTTGTTTGTTCTGCTTTGTTTACTTTTTCAACAAGTTAAGGTTTGAGGCAACTCTGAGTTGAATAAATCTATCAGCACTATTTTCCAACAGCATGTGCTCACATCATGTTTCTGTGTCACATTTTGGTAATTCTAGAAATATTTCAAACATTATTTTTATGATTATTATAGTAGCTATGGTGATCAATAATCTTTGAAGTTACTGCTGTAATTGTTTTGGGGTACCATGAAACACACCAATATAAGATGACAGACTTAATAGATAAATGTTGTGTGTGTTCTGACTGTTCCACTGACTGGCCATTCCTCATCTTTCTCCCTTTCCTCGGGCCTCCCTCTTCCATATGACACAACAATATCGAAATAAAACCAATGATAACTCTGCAATGGCCTGTAAATGTTCAAGTGAAAGGAAGAGTTACATGTTTCTCACTTTCAATAGAAAGCAGACATGAGTAAGCTTAATGAGGAAGGCATGTCAAAAGCCAAGACAGGCTGAAACCTAGACATCTTGTACCAATTTACCAAGTTGTAAATGCAAAAGAAAAGTTCTTGAAGGAAATTAAAAGTGAGTCACAAATGGTAAGAAAGCAAATCAGTCTTATCGCTGACATGTTGAAAGTTTTAGTGGTCTGGATAGAAGATCAAACCAACCTTTAAGTGAAAACCTTACACAGAGGAAGGCCTTATCTATCTTCAATTCTGTGAAGGCTGAGAGAGGTAAGGAAACTATAGAAGAGAAGTCTGAATCTATTAGAGGTTGGTTCAAGAAAAAGACACCATTTCCATAACATAAAAGTGCAAGGTGAATTAGCAAATCTTGAGGTGGAAACTGTAGCAAGATACTGAGAAGATCTAGCTGAGATAATTATGGAGATGGATACACTAAATAGCATATTTTCCCTGTTGATGAAAGAGCATTCTATTGGGAGAAGAGCACATCTAGCATTTTCATAGTGAGAGGGGAGAAGTCAATGCATTGCTTCAAAGCTTCCAAGCACAGGTTGAGTCTCTTGCTACAGGTTGATGCAGCTGGTGAGTTTACATTGAAGCCAGTCCTCATTTACCAGTCTGAAAATTCTAGGACTCTTAAGAATTATGCTCAATCTACTCTGCTTGTGCTTTATAAATGGAACAACAAAGCCTGGACGACATCACATCTGTTTACAGCATGGATATTGAATATTTTAATCCCATTGTTGAGACCTACTGCTTAGAAAATAAGATTCCTTTTAAAATATTGCTGCTCATTGACAATGCATCTGATTGCCCAAGAGCTCTGATGGAGATATATAAGGAGATTAATGTTGTTTTCTTGCCTCATAACAAAATATCCAGTCTACAACTCATGGATCAAGGAATAATTTTAACTTTCAAGTCTTACTATTTAAGAAATACATTTTTTAAGGCTATAGCTCCCATAGACAGTGATTCCTTTAATAGATCTGGATAAATTAAACTGAAAATTTTCTGGAAGTAATTCACCGTTTTAGATATCATTAACAACATTCAGGATTCATGGGAGGAGGTCAAATAGCAAAATTAAAAGGAATTTGGAAGAATCCAAACATTAAGTATGACTTTGAGAGCTTCAAGACTTCACTAGAGGTAGTAACTGCTGATATTGTGGATGTAGCAAGATAACTAGAATTAGAAATGGAGATCTACAATATGACTGATTTGCTATAATTTCATGATAAAACTTGAATGGATGAGGAGTTGCATCTTATGGTGAGAAAATAAAGTGGTCTCTTGAGATGAAATCTATTGATGGTGTGAACACTACTGAATAGAAAACAATGAATTTAAATACCACATTAACTTAGTTGATAAAGCAGCTGCAGTGTTTAAGAGGTCGGACTCCAATTTTGAAAAAAGTTCTGTGGATAAAATGTTATTAAATAGTATCACATGCTGCAGAGACATTTTTTATGAATGAAAAATCAGTTGATGTGGTAAACTTAACATTGTCTTGTAGTAAAAATTTGCCACAGCCACTCCAACCATCAGCAATCACTACCCTGGTCAGTCAGCAGCCATCAACATCAAGGCAAGATCCCTACTAGCAAAAAGGTCATAATTCATTGAAGGCACAGTTAATCATTAGAATTTTTAGCAATATAGTATTTTAAATTAAGGTATACACGTTGGTTTTTTTTAGACATAATGCTCTTGCACACTTAATAGTATGCAGTGTAGTGTAAACATAACTTTTATGTGTACTGGGAGATCAAAACATTTTGTGACTTGCTCTATTATAATACTCACTTTATTGCAGTGGTCTGGATATAAACTCCAATGTCTTTCATCTATGTCTGTATTGTATATTAAGCACAAAAGCCAGTAAGATGGTAACTATGTAATAAAGGCATTACATTTTTAAAGACATGTTCTTTTTTCTTTTCTTACATTTTAGATTCAGGGGGTACACATGCATATTTGTTACATGGACATATTGTGTAGTGGTGGAGATTAACCCTGTACCCCATAGATAATTTCTGATCCCTAATCCCCCTCCCCAAGTCCTTTCTTTTTGTTGTACCCAGTTTTAAAGAGATATTCCTAATTTGAGGTATTCCAATAGTTTATTTTTTAAGTTTCCCTAAGCATTACTTTAATGTCATCTTATCTCACATGTTTTGCAGGAAGATCTTAAGGTAAAAGTTAATACATTAAAACAATGTGAAACAATAAGGTATGAATTATGAGATGTCTGCTTGTACCTAGGCAAACACTACTACTCTTAAATACCTTAACACTGGAGCACATTTTAAACATTTGTTCCTTAATAAATTAAATTTCACTGGAGCTATTCTATGACATAAATAATAGTGAAATGTTAAAAGAGTTAAGACAAATAATTCAATCTTATCTTTTTGAGCAAACTATAGCTACTTGTGTGCTACAATTGCCAAATTGAGCAGTTACAGCAGAAACAACATGACTTACAAAGGCTAAAACATTTACTATGTTGCTCCGTAGGGAAAAATTTTGCTAATCTACATTAGACTTAAGTTGCTCCTATATGTAGATGGGAGAGAAGATTAAAATATGTAAAAAGAAGAAAAAGAAATACAGCCTGTATATTTATTTTTGTTACATTATAGGAAATTTTGGACATCTTGAAGGACAAGCATTAGGCAAAAAGCAGCCTTTATGAATCTTCACCTTTATGAATCACAGAGAATACAAATGTCTTTAATGGGTCTCAGTATTACACTCAATTTTAAATTCCTAACACTACTGTTGGAAGAGTGTGATAGTGGGGTGAGCAAATCTGCAGTTTTTGTTATAGAACCAGCTTTGTCTCCCAGTGGGTAATCAGGTTTAGTTGATGCAGCTAAAGTGAAAAGCTTTGCTAAAACTTCCAACTGCTATATAAGGAATGTTTGCCTTAAATATTGTTGGTTAATTTAATTTTCTTTTGTGGAAGAGGATTCTAATAAGTCACTGTAAATCAGTGATGATAAATTGAATCTTTACTGGAGAATAGAAAATCTAACACCTAGGTCTATAAAAACTTTTGTAGTTTGGCTGAATGAAACTATATTTGGTGTAAATATATTGCCAATAAATATGTTTACATTTTGGAAAACAAAGTAACTGGGAAAATAATGATAGTTCTTTAAAAACACCAGTAAATGAGTGTATCCATTATTCATTTCATGAGATTAAAATGCAATATATTAGTTATATTTTTCAAAAACATTCCTGAAAGGATTTGAATTAATCAAAAATTGTTAAAAAAAATACAGTTAGCATAGATGCTAAAATTCTCAACAAGACCCTAACAAACCAGATTCAACAACACATCTCAAAAATCATCCACCACAATGAAGTAGACTCTATCCCCGGGATGCAAGACTGGTTCAACATTCATAAGACTGTAAATATAATTAAATACATCAACAGACATAAAAACAAAACCACATGATTAAATCATTAGATGAAGAAAAACTTTTGAGAAAATCCAGCATCCCATCTTGATATATCTAGGTATAGATGGAACCCTTGAACATCTAGGTATAGATGGAACATACCTCAAAATAGTAAGAGCCATCTATTAGAAACCCACAGCCAGCATACTGCTAAACAGACAGAAATTTGAACCATTTCCCCTGAAAACTGGAACAAGACAAGGATGCCTACTCTCACAGCTCCTTTTCCACATAGCTTTGGATGTCCTAGCTAGAGCAATCAGAGAAGAGAAGGCTATCAAGTGTAGCCAAATAGGAAAAGAGGAAATCAAGTTATCCCTTTTTGCAGATGACATGATTCTATACCTTGAAAACCCAAGAGAATCTGTCAAAAATCTTGCACTGATAAAGGACTTTGGCAAAGTTTCAGGATATAAAATAAATGTGCAAAAGACAATCACATTTCTATACACCAATAATAAGCAAACAGAAACCCAAATAGAAAGCACAATTACATTCATAATAGCCACACAAAAAGCTGAAATAACCTTGGCATCTTCCTAACATTCCTAAGGGTCCCTGAAAGACCTTTACAATGAAAATGACAAAACAATGCTCAAAGAAATCAAAGATGTTACAAACAAGTGGAAAAATATTCCATGCTCATGGATTGGAAGAATCAACATTGTTAAGATGTCTAAGGCAATCTACAGATTTAATCCAATACCCATCAAATTACCAGCAACATTCTTCTAGGACCTAGAAACAACAATACAGGAATTCATATGAAAACGTAAACGACCATAAATTGCCAAAACAATCTTCAG
>CAUYQG010057098.1:0-21404 GCA_963574415.1 Tarsius wallacei | reverse complement strand
CCACTCGAGGCCACTGCAGCCTTGACCTGCTGGGCTCCGGCGATCCTTCTGCCTCAGCCTTCCGAGTAGCTGGAATTACAGGCATGCGCTACCACGCCCGGCTGATTTTTTGATTTATTGTAGAGATGAGGTCTCGCCAAGATGCCCAGGCAGGTCTCGAACCCATGGGCTCAGGCAATCCACTCACCTCGGCCTCCCAAAGCGCGGAATTACAGCCTGAGCCACCGAGCCCGGCCTCCTGTTTTTCTAGCAGTTCACTTAACTTACCCTCTAATCACTAGCCAAGGACAGAACCAGTTTCTCAGAGGTAGCTATTGATAATTGTTTTACAACTCCCAACCCCAGCTTGTTTTACACTAATTAGCTTTTCTTTTTTTTTTTTTTCTTTTTTTTTTTTGAGTTGGAGTCTCACTCTGTCGCCCAGACTGGAGTGCAGTGGCCACTCCTGGCCACCGCAGCTTCGACCTGCTGGGCTCCGGCGATCCTTCCGCCTCAGCCTTCCGAGTAGCTGGAACTACAGGCCCGCGTTACCACGCCCGGCTAATTTTTTGATTTATTGTAGAGATGAGGTCTCGCTTGCCCAGGCAGGTCTCGAACCCACGGGCTCAGGCAATCCACTCACCTCAGCCTCCCAAGGCGCAGGATTACAGGCTGAGCCACTGAGCCGGCTAGCTATTTCAAGTATTTGACTCCACCCATAAGACCTAAGTTCACCTTATCAGCCCTTCATGATTTACATGACACAGACCCATCACCACGACTGTCCCACCATCTGCCTGCTGTCCATCACCTGATGTCAGTACCTGTGCTTACTTGCCCCTTTGTGATACCCACCACCCAAACGCCTTAAAGACCAGCCCCCATCAAAGGGGAATATTTAAAAGTATTCAACTTCAAGCAGCCATTTGCCATTGCTTTACTAGACTCTTGTGTGGCCCAGTGCTCTTTGAGCTATGGCTGTTGCCATGTTTTCTAAGCTTTGGTCCCCTCCCCTCCCTTGGGACGATAAATCTCCTCTCTGTCTCTCTCATTTACTTTCTAAATAAACTATGTTTTTAATATAATTTCTATGCAATTCTTTGCATCTTTCACACAGCACCAGATTGCACCAGACACTCACCCCCTCTGTGGGTCTGACCTAACACTAAGGAGGCCCCGGTTGGCAGTGTGACCTAAACAACTAGCCTTCCACCCACTCCTGAGGAAGCGCAGGCCAATTTTCCATACCAATTAATTTAGAAGCCGATTTGCTGATGACTGACTTCACTAACAGCCAGTGAAACGAAAACAAATTTGTATAAAAATTAATTCCATACAGTCAGTTCTGCCCATTGTGTTTTCTGTTCAGGGAGGAGGGGAGAGGAGGTCAGAGGGTGGCCACTTCTGAGCTTCCCAAGTCCTTGCCCCTCGAGATGTCTCATGAATATCTGATTCTATTTCCCTGGTGTTGGTTGTTACACTTAATTCTCTCACATTTAACTCCTCACTTGTTTGGAGTTTGTTTCAGCTTTGGGTGTAAAGTGAAGGTCAAATTGCCAGCCTGCTGACTGACACAGGAGAAAAGCTCATTTACAATTCCATGATTCTGGACTCTCAGCCGTCCGCCCAGGCCAGCAGAAAGATCAAAGAAGGCTGAAGTGCTGGGGTTCTTATTCCACAAGGGAGTGGTCATCCCACTTTCTACATTTGACTCACTCTGAAGAACTTTGCTTTCTTATGAGTAGCTTCCAATGGGCTCATTTGTTGGAAAGTAAGGCAGAAGTGTCCTTGGATTGTGAGCTTTAAAATCCTCAAGTGTTCACAGATTGCTGTAAGGACTCTAAGCCTTCTTATCTTTAGTTTGAGGCAGTTTCTCTTCACTGGCTGCCACAGTGGCTCCAGGAAAAGAGGAGAGAAGTGGGGAGGAGGGTGAACTGACTGGCCGTTCCAGCGAGGAGGTGGGAGGAGGCAAGGCTAGTGCAGCCCTTTCTCATGTGATCAACAAGAGTCAACACACAGATTTCTTTAATACAGGTTTTCTGTGACATGGAAGATTTCAGAAAATGAAGCCCCAGAGAAGCAGAGAAACCCATGTATCATATGGACAGTCATGCAGAGGACAAAAGGGTGTGACCCATGGTGAGAAACAGGGAACTTCCCCACAAGGCCTGTCAGTTCGGATTCCTCTTGGCATCTCTGTCTTCACTGGACACTCCTTCCTGGGGACAGAGCAGAGGGTGTTCGGGGAGGAGGGAAGGGGAGGTCAGAGGGTGACCAGAAAGTCTTAGGACATTCTGGGGAGGAAGGGCGGGTGGTGAGAGAGGCCTTCCTGCTTCTGTGTCTTCCATTTCCAAGGTACCCCGTCAGGAGACAATGGTCAGCCACATTTGGGATGATGGCTCTTGTCCAGGCATATGTCCACAGGCAGCATCCCATGAGAGGGAGGGGACACCACAGGCAGAAGGAAGGTGTGGAGCATCTCCTGCATAGACTGGTTCAGGCCACAGCCGAGCCAAAGCCACCTGCCCTAGCATCTGTGTGATGTGCAGGGACATCTCTCATGCCCAGGATGGAGGAGGGTCACTGCGTGGGTCTGTCCTGGGCTATCCTGGCCCAGGACGCATTCTCCTGGGGAGGCTCTAGAGGCCTGACAAGGTACAGGGTGGGCTCCAGAACTCAGAGCTCTGTGGGGCAGTGTCAGGGCCACCCCCAGGACCTGACAGCCAGAAGCCACCCAGAAAGACACTCTCACCCTTACCTCGTGGGTGCCAACCGAAGGCCTGGGGCCAGCCAGAATCGCAGTTCCTCACGGACCCGGGAGACTCCCAAGCAGTCGAGATCTAGACTAGAGTCCCTTCCTGTGTCCCCACCTCACAGCCCAAGCCCCATACATGGAGAGGAAGAAATGCTGAGTGTTTTCCAAAGATGTAAGAACACAGTCACAGAGGGGCCTATTCAAAGTCCTGACTGTGCCCCTGCGCCCCTGCCTGTCACCACTCAGTGGGTCCAGGGAGGAGGAGGAGGATTAGATCACCATAGTAAGTAAAGAATTAAGGCCAGGCGCTGTGACTCAAGCCTGTAGTCTCAGCATTTTGGGAGGCCGAGGCGAGAGGATTGCCCAAGTCCAGGGGTTCAAGACCAGGTCTGGGACACTTGACAAGTCCTCGTCTCTACAATAAATAAATAAATAAATATCCGGGCACGGTGATGCACACCTGTAGTTCCAGCTACTTGGAAGGCTGAGGTGGAAGGATCGACTGAACCCAGCAGGTCAAGGCTGTGATGACCATGAGTGTGCCTGGGCAACAGAGTGAGACTCCAACTAAAAAAAAGAAAAGAAAAGAATTAGTGAGGCACAGGGACATGCACTTGAATTCTCAGCTACTCAGCTACTCAGAAGGCTGAGGCAAAAAGGAAAGACTGAACCCAGGAGGTTGAGGCTACAGTAAGGCATATTGTGCACTCCAGTCTGGACAACAGAGGGAGACCCTGACTGACTAAATAAAAAAATAAAATAAACTGCTAGGGAACAGTGTCAAACAGTGTCAAAGTTTTATGTATCCCAGAAGACACCCCTCTGCCCTCCCTCCTGCAGGCCCCTCCAACTGTTGCTGCTGTCTTCACCAGCTTAGCTTTTTAGAGACAGTGGAGGCTGAGACCAGCCTGCACAGGAGACGTCCCAGACCGTCCTGCTTGCAGTGTCCCCTCCCTTTTGTAGGATGCTGCCTTATTCTGGACACACCCCTGGACGGGAGCAGTCACCCCAAGTGTGCCAGATCCTTGGCTCCTGGCAGGGCACGTTGGAATTGAAAGGCCCAGTAGCAAGAGGACCTCTCTCATCACCCACCCTTCTTACCGGAAGGCCCTAAAACCTCGACAGACCATGTGGTTTTCAAACTCAAGCCTAATTGAATGGAAGGAGAGAGAAGAGGACTCAGGGCATCTCTGCATGTGGACGGGTGTTGGGGAAGGCTCAGCACTGCCATAGATGTTCACAGCCCATCTCCTCTCCATCTCTCAACAAAAGACTCCTCTGAAAGCCAGCCTTGTCCTGTTTTCTATGTCATTTATGGGAAGGATAATGATGAACTGGCCTCGGTTTTGCGTCGTGGCCCTCATCCTGCCCGTGTGTTCCTTGGGGAAATCATCGATGGAGACACAGTAACAAGGACTGACGCAGGTTCGCCCTGACTTTGATGGAGTGGAGGGCTAAGTACCATCACAGCAGACTGGCAGCCCACGTTTGTTAAAGCTACCCTCAGGGAAAAACACAACAAACACACAACAGCAACTATAAAAAATACTCAGCATTTATTCTATAAATATTAATGGGATCTTCTATGTGTATAAGCACTTTGTCATTACAAAGTGATGTCTCATTTGTTCTTTTGTTTATTCCCCACAGTGCCCTTGTGATGAAGGAAGGAAGAAAAAAATTATGGTTTCTATTTTCCACGTGGCAGAGTTCAGCGGCCCAGGGTCATGCGCCAGTGAGGCCCAGTGCTTCCTCACTGGGTTAGTAAAATGCACTGTCCTTTGAACACAAGGCCAAGGTCAGCGTGTTGCTTTCTCCAGCCACTGTGATGGGCAGCCTGAGCCATGGACGTTCTGCAACCCAGTCGTCTCGTGTCCTGGGCTGCACGTGGCTTAAGAGACTGTCCTGGTGAAGTCTGTGAATGTGAAATCAACTTTGATATTAATGGTCTATGGGGGGTCAAAACTGTGACTTCAGTGACATTAACACCACATTTTAACCATATCGTTTCCGGATTGCTAAAATCATGTTACAAGTATCTAGCCACACACTTACTGTGATAATTAAAAAAAAAAAATTAAGTCAGGGTCTCTGTGGCTCAGGCTGAAGTACAGTGACAGGATTATGACACTGCAGCCTTGACCTCGTGGGCTCAAACAATCCTCCCACCTCAGCCTCATGTGTACTTGGGACTACAGGCACATGGCAACACAGCTGGTTAATTTTTTTTTTTTTTGGTAGAGATGAGGTTTCCCTATGTAACTCAGGCTAGTCTCGAACTCCTGGCCTCAAGCAATCCTCCTGCCTCAGTCTTTCAAAGTGCTGGGATTACAGGTGTGAGACATCACACCTGGCCTGATGCAAATATTTAACAGGAACATAATCTATGACCACAATGGAGAAAATGGCATGTCACTGATCACAGCAATTATTCAATATTCGTTGTGCTCTGTTTTTGTGCCCTAATGCCGCTATATCCTATCTTGCCATCATCCATATTAGCCAAAGAAGTATTTTACTACCATCTGTGCATTTGGATAATCCCTGAAGAGAGGATGTACTGCCTTGGATTGCTCTTAAGAGGACAGTAATTGATGGAATTGAGATATGCTCTGCCCGTCCAGGATACAGGGCCAAGACAGACCTCCCTGGGAAGAACTTTCCAATTTTCTAGGGTTGTGTGTTTTGTCTCACCAGAGAGGGCAACAGGTTACCCACCCATTTTGAAAATGACTCAGTTCAGCCTCAACCTCCTGGGCTCAGGCGCTCCTTCCACCTCAGCCTCCCAAGTAGCTGGGACTATAGGCACACTTTATGCTGCTCAGGCTGATTTTAAATTCCCGAGCTCAAGCAATTCTCTTGCCTTGGCCTTCCAAAGTGCGAGGATGACAGGCCGTGCCTGGCCAGTCACCACACCCAACCTAAATTTAGAAAGGTTTGTCAAAATGTGACCCCACGATTGATGCTGGTGGACACGAGGAGGCTAGTCAATGCTTCTAAGATCCCCTAAGATCCAGGATCCCACAAAGGTCACAGCAAGGAAGGAGGGACTTCAGGGGTGGCCACTCTATTCTGTGCTCCTGATGGTGCAGTAGTAGCAGGAGAAAGAGAATAGGGAGCTGTGGGGGAAGGGAAGATGGGACAATACCAAGAGACTCGGCAATATTCTGAAGCAGGAAAAGACCCACGTTGTACTCCCAGGTCCAATCTGGAAGGAGGCCTGCGAGGCAGCCAGAGAACAGCTTCTTTCTACATTAATACTCATGAGTAAGCTGGGTGAGGTGGCTCACACCTGTAATCCCAGAACTTTGGGAGTTGGAGGCAAGAGAAATGCCTGAGCCCAGTGGTTCAAGACCATCCTGGGCAACTTGGCAAGACCTTGTCTCTATGATAAATAAAAAAAAAAAAAAAAAGCTAGGTGTGGTGGCAGCACCGGTAACTCCAGCTACTTGGAAAGGTAAGGCAGAAGTATCACCTGAGCACAGCAAGTCAAGGCTGTGGTGACTGTGAGTATGCCACTGCTCTAGCCTGGGCGACAGAGTGAGGCTCTGACTCAAAAAAAAAAGTATGTCTATAGCCCTGCACAAAGCAGTTTATGTGGATGACTTCATTTAATCTGTACAGGAAGCTTATGAAGTACACTTGTTACCCTCCTTCAACGGTGAGAGGAATGATGTTTCAAGAGGCTAAGAGGCTTGCCCAGGGCAGGCTTGTGGTGAGGGCCACGGAATGCCAAGAGTCTTGTGGTTGCTCAACTCTGGAATCTACATGGTTTCCACCAGACTTTTTGCCAGAGTGTGTCCCATGGGACATGCTGCTATTCTGTGGGGCTTTCCTGATTTGCCCTAGGACTAAGGCAGCCTCCCAACTCCGGTAAGCCATGGTCATGCCATTGCACTCCAGACTGGGTGACAGACTAAGACCCTGACTCAAGAAACAACAACAAAAAGAAGTCAGCCTCCAGTTCTTAACCCTTGGCAGGGACTTAGATGGAGGGAGGCCGGGGGAGCAAAAAGATGCTGAACCACATGTTGTAACCTTCTTTTCCAGAAGTGACACTCACCATCATAGGAAACTGGGCTCACTGTCTGGCCCATTGAAACCTCGGACATAGGTGGGACAAGAGTTCTTCTTCCTAACCTGACATGGTTGTTCAAAGAGCAGATAAGAGATTACTGGGTAAGTGAACAAATCTTGAAGACTACGAAGTGCTGTTTGTGGAAGCCAGAGAAACCCCATCTTGTATGCCAATCCACCATGTTGACCTCTATTGCTCCTCGTGTAAGAGTAGTTACTCACCATAGATCCTGCCCCTGGGTCACACAACCTTGATGCTGTCTTACTTCATCATCTTACCCATCCCTTCCATATCACTCTTTCCTGTGGTCTGAGGGTGATGGTGCAGGACCCACCATCTTGTTTCACTGCTGCCTGAGACAGACATGGCTTGTGTTCATAAGTCCCTATTAAATGTTTCTTTCTGAGGCTGGGCACCATAACTCACACCTATAATCCCAGCACTTTGGGAGGCCAAGGTGGGAGGATTGCTTGAGGCCAGGAATTTGAGACCAGCCTAGGCAATATGGTAAGACCTCCTCTCTGCAAATTTTAAAAAATAGCCGGGTGTGGTTCCATACACCTGTAGTCCCAGCTACTGGGGAGGCTGAGGTGGAAGGACCACCTGAGTCCTGGAGGTTGAGGTTGCAGTGAGCCACAATTGAGATTTCAGTGAGCCACTACACCCCGGCCTGGGAGATAGGTAAGACCCTGCCTCAAAAAAAAAAAAAGAAGTTTATTTCTGAGAAACCGAATTTGAAAGAGAGTATCCTTCTTCAGTCTCTCAGTTTTCTTGGTCTGTCAGGCCTGCCCACCACGGAACACTGTCTAACGTATTGGTATGAAGACCAGAGTGGATTTGGGATCTTCCTTCTTTTCCCTAGGTTCCCCTTGATGAGAATTGGTTGAAAATATTAATGCCACATTAGAATGCTGTCTTGGGCTCCCAGTCTCTCTCTTGAGCCCCTCATCTGCCAAAGAAGCATGGTTCTCCAGATCTGTTCTGTTAACACAGCACTCGCCATGTGTGGCTATTTAATGAAAACTAAATTAAATTAAACATTTAGTCCCTCCATCACACCAGCTACACTGCAGGTGGTTACGTAAGGCTAGTGGCTATGGTAGTGACAGTTTAGATATAGAATATTTCCATCATCTCAAAGAGTTGTACTGGATAGCACTGGTCTAATTTGTAAAGGTCAACCCAGCTCCACCTCTTTTGGAACTATTTAATGTCATCAATTGTTCCTGTATGTTCTGAGTAAGGTCCTCTTGCATTTGACACAAGAGAATATTTGCATACCATGTCAAAGAAGGTGCTGGGAGCAGTGGTTCATGCCTGTAATCCCAGCACTTTGGGAGGTGGAGGTGAGAGGATTGCCTGGGCAACTTGGCGAGACTTTGTCTCTACAATAAATAAAATAAGTAGCTGGGTGTGGTTGTGCATGCCTGTAGTTCCAGCCATTTGGAAGGCTGAGGTGGAAGAATTGCCTGAGTCCAGGAGTTTGAGGTTGCGATGAGTCGTGATTATGCCATTGCACTCCAGTCTGCTGGACAGAGTGAAAATTCTGATGCAAAAAAAAAAAAAAAAAAGAGGTGTTGGTTTAGTCTACAAAGTATCTAACAACCTTGGTACATTATAGATGTTGAATATATTTAAAATTTCTATTTAAAACTTTACTGAGACAATGTATTTACATTAAAATTCTGAAGCAGGGAAACTTTAATATGCTTAGAAAGAGGTTCCTTATTTATTTCCATTTTTCCCACCACCTTTTGGACCTTAGAAGGGAGCTCCTTTCCCGTGACCTTGTTGTTGGTGTGACCTAATTCTAGATTAGACGAGGAGATGAAGTGAGCTGCTCTGCCCATGGCCTTGATCTCTAAAACCTGCAAAAGTTCCTCCCCAGGGCCATCAGCACTTCACAGGCAGTCACACTGAACAAAAAAGAGGACATCAGGTTCTAGCCTCCCGCCCCCCTTTTTTTAAATGCTGACACAAACATCACTCAGTCATAAACAGAAAATAAGCACAAAAATCTCCTAATACTTCAAAAAAAGATGTCAGGGTTTAAAGTTTTCAAGACAATTGTACCAGGTTTTTTTCTCTGACAACTGAAAATACTCATTCCACTTCTCTCTCTCTCTTTCTCTCCCTCCTTCCCTGTTTTTCTTCCTCCCTCCCTTTCTCCCTCTCTCTCTCCCCCCACCTCCCTCTCTCTGTCTCTCTCTCTCTCTCTCAGTATATATATGTATATATATCTACATATATATATATGTATATATATCTTTCTCTCGCCTCCTTTCTTCTCTCTCTCTCTCTTTCTTTTTTGAACTTAAATGGCTTGGTGTTTTTATTTTTTTTCTCTAAGTTCTATGCTTTCAAAAGCTGTCATAGGCATAATGATACCACATTATTCAAAGTGTGGAAAGCTGAGGAATGGGAGAAAGGGGTATCTGCCATGCACTGCTCCTTCACAAGGCTGTTGGCACTTCATCTACTTCCTTTTAAGTCTTCTTACATAAATACCTGTCTTATTGTTACTCTGTAGGTATAATTACTATATATGTATATGCAACTATATCATTTTTTGAAGAATAACATTTCTATTCCTTACAGTTACCAACATAAAATTCATGCTTTAAATAGAGCACTGATTTTTTTTTTTTTTTTTGAAACCCATTCCTTCTAAAATCAGCCCTGGCAGTTGGAGAAAAGGAGAAGTGCTGTCCCCATGTAAAAGTGGCCCTAAGCCAGACAAGCCCAGTCACGTTTCAGGATGCTGGGTCCTTAAATGAGCTTTCGACTAGAGGGAACTTGTCACATGTGAGAAAGTCTTCTGGAAGCTGGACATGATCAAAGACAGCATAGATGTTTCCTGCCCATCTCCAAAGAAACTCAAGGTCGCTCACATGCTGGGTTAATTTCTTTCCTTTTTTTTTTTTTGCTTTGAGTTGGAGTCTCACTCTCTCCCCCAGGCTGGACTGCATTCACACGATCATGGCTACCTCAGCCTCAACCTCCTAGGCTCAGGCAATCCTGCCACAGCCTTCCAAGTAGCTGGAACTATAGGCAAGTGCCACCATTCCAGGTTAATTTTTTAATTTATTATAGAGACGAGGTCTTGCCAAGTTGCCCAGGCTGGTTTTGAATCCCTGGGCTCAGGCAATCCTCTTGCCTCCACAATCCAAAGTGCTGAGATTACAGGTGTGAGCCACCAAGCCCAGTCAAGTTTCTACTCAGATTCCCACTAGGATAACCCCATCCCACAAACTCCTAAGGCATGTGTGGGATGCAATTCACAATGTGAAGAATCCTGAAAACTCCCTGTGGATTTGACTTAGAGTCCAAAACAAGATGGTCCCCTCCCTCACCCCAAAGACTCGTATAAGTAAGGGTTTTGGGGGTTGCAAATAGTAGAACCCACATTTGGCTAGCCTAAGGGGAAGAACGGATTGGGAGTTACTGGAAAGATCCTGCAGTAGTAGTCTGTGGACCTGGAGGATGAGTTAAAGTGTTTCTCTGAACTCAGCTGTGGGAAACATCTAAACCAATAACTCATTTCCCTTTGTAAAAATGGAATAAAAAGCCAAGTCCCTTCACTGACCCCATCACCTAAGATGCGAGCAGACATAAAGGAGATTGTTAAACTTCCAGTGACGTGAAGGCTGACATTGGTCCAAGGTACAATATTAGTTTTGGAGGGGAATTTCCATTTTGCCTTCTCTTTTGCTGAAATTTGTTTCCCATAGGGTAAAGGAGGCTGACTCGAATTTTGATTTTGCTCAGTCATTTTTTAGCAGATCTCTTGATAGCTAGGTTCCAAATTTTACCTAAATGCCCATTACTGTCCCATCAGGCTGGCACAATTCTAAGATACTCTTTCAGACAAATGACCATGCAGAGCAGTGTTTCATTGTCACTGCCTGGGTGGCAGGACAGTCTGAGTGAGACTTGGCCAACTGAGACACCGGAATCTGATGATGGGATTCTGCAGCATTCTGGGCTCTCAGGGACAACTCAAAGCTCCCATATCTGGGGGCCTCTCGACTCCAGGCTCCTGACTTACAGCCTGGCATGCTGGTAAAGCTTCCACCTCATTTTCAGTCCAGGAGAGGAATTACAGCCGCTGTCAGCATAGTGATCGCATGGCCGGTAGGGATTATACTATAAGCTGGCATGGCTGGGCCTTCTGATTCCTTCCAGCAAGGATTTCATTCCCTTCTTCATTTCCTTTCCCGTCACCCTGCTGCATTCCCTTTAGTCTCTCTCTGTCTCTCTCTCTCTCTCTCTCTCTCTGGAGATGGATAATTAGAATGATGACAGATAGATCGATAGATTGATTGATAGATAGGTAAATAGGTCATGATAGATAATAGGTAGACTGATGACAGGTAGATAGAGAAATAGAGGATAGAGAGAGCTGATAGATAATATAGATAGATGATAGATAGATAGATAGAGATCATAGATAGATGGTAGAAGATAATGACTGAGATTGAATGATTGAGAGAGAGAACAGAGGATTATGGTTATGTTTTGTGGCTGGGGTTAGGCTTAGGTTATGGTAAAGATGAGTGATAGTACTAGGACTGAATTTAGGTTTATATTTAGGGTTAGAGTAAGGTTAAGGCTAGTGCTAGGTTTAGGGTTGGGTTTACAGCTAGGGTTGTGGTAGGGCTAAGGCTAGTCCTAGTGCTAGGGTTAGGGATAGGTTTAGCATTTGGGTTAGATGTAGCATTTGGGTTAGAGTTAAGACTAAATTTTGGGATAGGACTAGGGCTATGATTTTGTTTAGGTTAGTGTTTATGTTAGGGTTGTTAGGGCTAGGATTATTGTTGGTTATGGTTAGGATAGGTCATGATTATGGTTGGGTTAGTGTTAGGTTGAGGCTTAGTGTTAGGGGTCATATTAGTGTTAGGTCTAGGTTAGGGTTAGGGCTAGGGTAAGGGTTGGTGTTAGAGGTAGGACTAGGATTAGGATTAGGTTTAGCATTAGTACTATGGTTAAGCCTAGGGATAGGGATATAGGTTTAGAGATAGGGATAGGGATAAATTTAGGTTAAGGTGGTTAAGGTTAGGTTAAGGTTAGGTTATGTTTAGGGTGAGTTATAGTCTTAATGCTTGGTTTTGGTTTATATCTAAGTTTAGAGTGATAGGGTATGTGCTAAAATTTTTTAAAGTGATAGGGTATGGGCTAAATTTAGGGCAAGGGTTATAATAGGTTTGGGGTAGGGTTTGGGGTTACAGTTAGGCATTTATCTTAGGATTACAAGTAGGGTGAGTGTTAAAGCTTAGGTTTAAAAGTATGGCTTCGTATTAGAGTTATGTTTAGCATTAAGACTCCTGTTAAGATTACTATTAAAGTGAGAGTTAGCCTTAGGATTACAGCTAGAGTTAGTGTAAGGTTGGGTTTAGAACTAGGACTATGGGTGAGTTTATGGTTAGGTTTAGTGATGAGACTAGTGTTATGACTATGGTTAGGGATAAGTTTGGGACTACAGTTTGGGTCAGGCTCTAGGATAGGGTTAGACCTAGAGATAAAGTTAGAAACAGGATTAGAGTTAGGATTATGATTAGGGTTACTTTTTTATAGTTAAGGGTAGTGTTAAGTATAGAGTTAAGCTTGGGTTAGTGTTAGGGTTAAGGCTAGTTCTAATGGTAGGGTAAATTTTAGGCTTAGTATTTGGTTTAGACTAGGGTTTGTGTGAGGGCTTAGAATAAGAGAGGGCTAGTTTTAGGCTTAGGTTTAGGGTTAAAGTTGATGTTAGGCACTGAACTAAGACTAAAGTCAAAACTCATGTTAGTGCTAAGGCACGTGTATGATTACACTTAGGGTTAAGATGAAGTTTATTGTTTATTGTTAGGGTTTGAAGGGAGGACAGGCTTAGGGTTTGTGTTAGGGTTAGGGCTAAAGTTAGGGTTGGTTTTGACATTAAGGTTTTTGTTAGGTTTAGGTATAGAGATAACATTAGATTTATAAAGCGCTAGACCTAGGATTATGATTATGTGACCTGGTTAGTTTTAGGTTATGATAAGCATGAGTGATAGTATTAAGGTTGGGTTAGGCTTGTATTCAGAGTTAGAGTGATGGTAAGGCTGGGGTTAGTTTTAGATTCAGCGTTTGGGCTAGAATTAAGCCTAGGGATAGGGATAGAATTAGGTTAGAGATAGAGACATGGATAAGATTAGGGTTAAGGTGGCTAGGGATAGGTTAGGGTTAAGGTGAGTGATAGTATTAGAATTAGGTTTTAGATTGATTCTAAGAGTGAGAGTGTCAGTGCTAAGATTTGAGCAAGGATTATATTAGGCATAAGGTATGGTTTGGCTTAGTGTTACAGTTAGTCATTAGTCTTAGGATTACAAGTAGCACAAGGGTTAAGGCTTAGGTTTGAAATGAGGGCTCAGTTAGAATTAGAATTGCATTTAGCATTAGGGCAACTGTTAGAGCTAGAATTAAAAATAGGATTAGTTTTGGAGTTAGGGATAGGGTTAGATTTAGAGCTAAGACTAGGGTTGAGTTCATGGCTAGGTTTACCAATGGGACTAGTGTTATTCCTATGGTTAGACATAAGTTTAGGATTACAGTTTGGGTCAGGTGTTAGGATAGGGTTAGGCCTAGAGTTCGAGTTAGAATTAGATTTAGGATTTAGGGTTATAGTTAGGGGAACAGTTTTTGTTATGGTTAAGGATCATGTTAACTTTAGGTTTAGGTATATGGCTTGGGTGATGGTTGGGGTTTATGGTTAAGTTTAGTGATGGGACTAGCATCATGAATATGTTAGGAGTATGTTTAGGACAAAGATTAAGGTCAGAACTTAGGATAGGGTTAGGCCTAGAATTAGGAGCTGAGGATTGTGTTCAGGGTTATGGTTTTTGTTTATGGTTACAGATAGGGATGGGGATTGAATTAGGTTTAGAGATAGGGCTAGGGATGAGATTTTGGTTAAAATATCTAGGGGTAGGGTTATGGTAAAGTTATGGTTAGGAGGAGTGATAGTATTAGAACTAGGTTTAGGTTTATATCCAGGCTTAGAGTGAGAGGGCCAGTTTTAAGATTGGGGCAAGGATTATAATAGGCTTAGAGTAGTGTTTGGCTTTAGTCTTTGAAATGCAAGTAGGGCAATGGTTAAAGCTTAGGTTAAAAAAATTAAGGCTTGGTTTAGCATTAGGGCTTATGTTAGGACTAAAATTAAGGATAGGGTTAGCTTTAGGGTTAGGGCTAGAGTTAGGGTTAAGGTTGTTTTTAGAAATAAGACTAGAGGTTGAATTTATGGTTAGGTTTAGCAATAGGACTAGTTATGACTATGGTTAGAAATCAGTTTAGAACTACAATTAGGGTCACGCATTTGGATAGGGTTAAGCCTAATTAGAGTTAGAATTAGGATTATGATTAGGGTTACAGTTTTTGTTATGGTTAAGGATAGTGTTAAATTTAGGTTTAGGTATATGGTTTGGCTTTGAGTTGGGGTTAGGATTAGAGCTAGGGTTAGTGTTAGGGTTAGGCTAGTGCTAGTGGTTGGGTTAGGTTTAGGTTTAGCCTTTGGTTTTGGCTGGGGTTAGGATGAGGGCTTAAAATAACGATTGAGACTAGTTTTAGGTTTAGGATTAGGCTTAGGGTTGGTGTTGACTAAGATTAAGATTAAGATTAGTGTTTGTGCTATTGCAGGGTTAGGGTTAGTTTAGGATTAGGATGACGTTTATTGTTAGGTCTTGTGTTCGTGTTGTATTAGGGTTTGTGTTATGGCTAGCTAGGGTTATGTTTAACATTCAGTTTAGTGTATGGTCTAGGTATTGGGATAGAATTAAATTTAGAAATAAGGCTAGACATAGGATTGTTATGTGGCTAGGGTTAGGGTTAGGTTATAGTAAGGGTGAGTCATAGTATTAGGACTGTGTGTAGGTTTATATTTATGGTTTGAGTTTGGGTTAGGGATCGATTTAAAGGTAGGCTAATAGAGTTAAGCTAGTCCTAGTGCTAGGGTTACGGTTAGGTTTAGCATTTGGATTAGGCTAAAATTAAGGTTCACATTTGGGAAAGGACCAGGGCCATGTTTTTGTTTAAGGTTAGGGTTTGTGTTTGGCTCAGGGTTAGAATTGTTAGGCTATGACTAGAGCGAGGGCAAGATCATGGCTAGGTTAGTTTTAGGTTGAGGCCTAGTTTTGGGCTAGAATTAGTGTTAGGACTAAGGTTAAGGGTAGGAAAGGGTAAGGGTTGGTGTTAAGGTTAGGACTAGTTAGGTTTAGAGCTAGGTTTATGGTTAGGTTCAATGAGACTAGTGTTATGACTGTGATTAGGAATAAGTTTAGAATTAAGACTAAGATCAGGACTTTCGATAGGGTTAGGACTAGAGCTAGAATTTAAATTAGAGTTAGGATTATGGCTAGGGTTCTGGTTCTGGTAGGGTTAAGGATAACGTTCAGTTTAGAGTTAGGTATACGGTGTGGGTTGGAGTTAGGATTAGAGCTAGGTTAGTGTTAGAGTTAAGGCTGGTGGTAGGGTCAGGTTTAGGTTTTGTCTTTGGTTTAGGTTAAGCTTAGGGTGAGGTTTTGGAATAAAAGTAGTGCTAGTTTTAGGTTTAGGATTGGAGTACAGGGCTAGTATTAATGTTAAAATGAGTGTTAGAGTAAGGTCAAGGTTATGGTTATGTTTAGGGTTTGGATGAAGTTTAGTGTTATGTCTAGGGTTAGGGAGGGGGTTAGGGTTAGTGGTTGTGTTAGGGCTAAGACTAAAGTCAGGGTTAGGTTTAACATTTGGGTCAGTGATAGGTTCAGGAATAGTGACAAAATCAGATTTTGGAGTAGGGCTATTCATAGTGTTAGGCTTAGCATTTGGATTAGGCTGGAGTGAGGCTATGGTTTGCAATTGGACTAGAGCTTAGTTATGTTTACATTAGGGTCTGTGTTAGGCTCAGGGCTAAGATTAAGGATGAATTGGCTAGGTTATGGTTAGGGTGAGTTACAGTATTATAACTAGGTTTAGGTTTATGTCTAGATTTAGAATGAGAGGGCCAGTTCTAATTTTAGGGCAAGGTTATAATAGGCCTAGCGTAGTGTTGTGGTTAGTGTTAAATTTAGGATTACAAGTAGGCCTAGGGTTAATGCTTAGGTTTTAAATTAAGACTAGGTTATTATTCGTGTTAGGTTTAGTATTAGGGCTAGTGTTAGGACTAGAATTAAAAGTAGGGTTTGCAGGGCACTCACGCCTATAAGCCAAGTACTTTGGGAGGCCGAGGTGAGTGGATTGCCTGAGCCCACAGGTTTGAGACCAGCCTGGGCAAATTGGCAAGACCTCATCTCTACAATATATGAAAAAATTAGCCAGGTGTGGTTGCACATGTCTGTAATTACAGCTACTTGGAAGTCTGAGTGGAAAGATCACCCGAGCCCAGCAGGTTGAAGGTGCGGTAGCCGTGAGTGTGCCACTGCACTCCAGCCTGGGCAAACAGAGTGAGACTTCAACACACAAAAAAAGGCCAGGCGTGGTGGCTTATGCCTATAATCCCAGCACTTTGGGAGGCAGAGGTGAGAGGATTGCCTAAGCCCATGGATTTGAGACCAGCTTGGGCAACTTGGTGAGACCTCATCTCTACAATAAATTTAAAAAAAAAAAAAGTAGCTGGGAGTGGTGGCACATGCCAGTAGCCTACTTGGAAGGCTGAGGTGGAAGGATCACCTGAGCCCAGCAGGTTGAGGCTGCGGTAGTGGTAGGTTATGTTTAGGTTTAGTGTTTGGTTTAGACTAGGGTTAGGGTAAGGTTTTAGAATAGAAATAGGGCTAGTTTTCATTTTAGGGTTAGGGTTGGTTTTAGGGACAGGGTTAGCTTTTAAGTTAAAATTAGTGTTAGTGCTAGGACAGGGTTATGGTTATGTTTTTGTTTATGGTGAGGATGAAGTTTAAAAGGTTTGTGTTAGGGCCAGGGTTAAAGTTATGATTAAGTTAACCTCATGGTTATTGTTAGGTCTAAGTACAGGAATACAATTCGATTTAGAAATAGAGCCAGACATAAGATTAAGGTCATGTGGCTAGAGTTTTTGTTAGGTTATGGTTTGGGTGAGTGATAGTGTTAGGGTTGCGCTAAGGTTTATAATTAGCATTAAAGTGGGGTTAGGGCTTGTGCTAGGGTTTACAGCTAGGGTTATTGTTAGGGTTAATGCTAGGGTTTGGAAACAGAATACGGTTTATGTTTAGTGTCTGGGTTTGTGTCAGGCTCACTGGTAGAATTAATGTTATGGTTTTGTTAGGGAAGGGCAAGATTATGGTTAGGTTGGTGTTAGGTGGAGGGTTAGTATTACAACTAGAACTAGTTTTATGTACAGAGTTGGTGTTAGGGCTGGGGCTAGGGTTAGGGTTAGGTTTGCCATAGGGATAGTTTTAAGCTAGGGCTAGGGATAGGTTTATAGATAGGGATAAGGAAAAGATTAAAGTTAAGCTAACTATGGCTTGGATAGGGTTAGCTAATGTGGAGGGTGAGTGGTAGTATTAGAGTTACGTTTTGGCTTATATTTAAGGTTAGGGTGACAGAGCCAGTGCTAAGATTAGGGCAAGTATTGTAATATTCTTGGGGTAGGTTTTGGGTTAGTGTTATAGTTAGGCATTCGTTTTAGGATTACAAGTAGGACAAGGGTTAAGACTTAGGTTTAAAATTAGTGGTAGGTTTGAATTAGGGTTAAGTTTAGAATTAGGGCAGTGTTAGGACTAGAATTAAGTATAGGGTTTATTTTAAGGTTAGGGCTGGGGTTAGGCTTGGGTTTAGAGCCTGGTCTAGAATTAAGGTTATGGTTAGGTTTTACCTTGGGACGAATGTTTAGTCTATGGTTAGCTTCATTTGGGATTAGGATTTAGGCTAGGTTAGAGCTAGTGTTAGTTAAATGGCTAGAGTTAGAGACAGAAATAGGATTATTATTAGAATTGTGATCAGTCACACAAATAGGATTAAAATTAGGGTTAGGGTTTGGGCTAGGGAAGAGTTGTGGTTAGGTTTAGGGTTAGGGCTATTTTTGGTGTTAGGGTTAGGGTAGCTGTTAGGTCTAAAGCTAGGGTTAGGATTTGATTTAGCATTAAGGATAGTATTAGGGCTAGGGATACAGATAGAATTAGTTTTAGGGATAGAGGCTGGCATAGGATTATGGCTATTGTTGCTGGAATTAGGGTTAAGAATAGTTTATAGTTACAGTAAGTGATACTATTAGGCATAGGTTTAGGTTTTTATATAGTATTAGGGTGAGGGTTAGGGTTATTGCTAGAGTTAGGGAAAATATTGCAATTAGGCTTAAATTAGGGTTTGGGTTTTCATTACAGTTAAGCATTAGGCTTAGGGTTAGGGTTAGGGTTAGTCTCAGGTTTAGAAGTAAGGTTATTATTATTATTATTATTATTATTTTGAGTTAGAGTCTCACTCTGTCGCCCAGACTGGAGTGCAATGGCCGCTGCCGGCCACTGCAGCCTCAACCTGCTGGGCTCCGGTGATCCTTCTGCCTCAACCTTCCAAGTAGCTGGAACTACAGGCATGCGCCACCACGCCCGGCTAATTTTTTGATTTATTGTAGAGATGAGGTCTCACCAAGTTGCCCAGGTGGGTCTCAAACCCGCAGGCTCAGGCAATCCACTCACCTCAGCCTCCCAAGGCGCGGGATTACAGGCTGAGCCACCAAGCCCGGCTAGGGTTATTATTAAAATTAGGGTAAGGATTAGCTTTTGGGCTAGTGATAGGACTAGAGTTAAGGATAAGGTTAGCTTTAAGGTTAAGGCTACAGTAAGGGTTAGAATTTGGTTTAGAGCTTTTGCTAGGGTTAAGGTCGTAATTAGGTTTAGCGATGAGGCTAGTATTAGGACTGTGGTTAGGGTTAAGTTTAGGACCAAGATTAAGGTTTGGCATAAGGATAGGCTTAGGGCTATTTTTAAGTTTAAGCCTAGAGTTAGAGGTAAAATTAGGCTTGGAGTTATGATTATGGTCAGAGCTATGGTGTTTTTATTAGCGTTAGAGATAGTGCTAAGTTTAGGTGTAGGTATATGGCTTGGATTGGAGTTATATTTAGGGTGAGAGCTAGGGCTGGGTAAGTCTAGTGCTAGTGGTAGAGTTAGGTTTATGTTTGGTTTAGGCTAGGGTCTGGGTGAGGGTTTGGGATAGGTGTAGGGTTTGGAACAGAACTAGGTTTAGCGTTAAGGTTAGGATTAGGGTTAGGCACAGAGCTAGGATTAAAATTACGATTAGTTTTATTGCTAAGGCAGGGTTATGGTTAGGTTTAGGGTTAAGATGAAGTTTAGTGTTTCGTCTAGAGTTAGGGTGCAGGCTAAGATTAGGTTTGTGTTTAGTCTAAGGCTAAAGTTAGGGTTTAGCTTAACCTTAGATTTAGTGTTAAGTCTAGCTATAGTGATAGAATTAGATTTAGAACAGGGCTAGACATAAGATTTTCTGTCAAAATCCAAATTTCATTTTTTCTGGAAATAGAAAAACCTATTCTAAAACTTATGCAAAATTTCATGAGACCCGAAATAGCCAAAACAATCTTGAAAAAGGAGAAATTTAAAGTTTCACACTTTCTGCATTCAAACTTAACACAAAGCTCTAGTCATCAAAACAGTGAGGTATTGGTGTAAAAGCAGACATATAGACTAGTGAAATAGAATTAACAACCCAGGACTAATCATACACATATACTGACAAATTTATTCAGTGGGAATAAGGCAGTCTTTTTAACAGATGGTGCTGGAAAAACTGAATACCCTCATGTAAGAGAAAATATTTGAATCTTTATATTACACCATACAATTTTTAACTTCAAGTGGATAAAAACCCTAAGTGTAAGAGTTGAAACTATAAAACTCTTAGAATAGCTAGAAGAAAAACTTCATGATAGTGAATATGCCAATTATTTCTTATACACAGCAAAAAATAGGCAAAAAAGAAAAAAAAAGAATAGACTTTGTCAAAATTAAAGACATTTGTGTATCAAAAAACACTCCCAACAGAGGAAAATATCAACTCAAAATATGAGAAAAATATTCTGAGATTATATTTTGAAATGATCAGTATATAGAATATAATTTTTAAACTCATAAATTAGCAAAACAATAAAAAATCCAATTCAAAAATGGACGAAGAACCTAAATAGACATGTCTTCAAAGAAGATATACACATTGCCAATAAGCACATGAAAAGGTACACATCGCTAATCGTTAGGGAAAGGTGAATCAAAACAACAAGGAACAGCAATTCATTTATTTAAGATGAAAAAATTCTAGAGTCCTGCTGTACAAGTTTGTGCTTGTAGTTAACTTTCCTGAACTGTACACTATAATTCTGTTAGCAGTGTAGCTCTCATGTATCTGTTCTTATGAAAATAATAAGACAGAACAACAACAAAAAGAGATATAATAAAGATACCACTACACACCCATTATATGACCATTCTCAAGAAGAAAGAGAGAAAAAGGAATAAAATGGAAAACAAAAAATGTTAAGGGGGAATGTGAATAAGTTGGACTTATTAACTATTCATGATGAGAATGTAAAATGGTGACTCGGCTATGGAAAACCTAAGGCAGGTTTTTAAGCAGTTATGCATACAAATACCACACTATCTAACAAATGCCAAAATAATTGAAAGTAGAGATTCAAACTACCCCAATGCTGTTAGCAGCATTATTCACAATAACCCAGAGGTAGAAGCAACCCAGTGTCCATGGGCAGGTGCATATTCTTTAAAATGGATGAACCATGAAAACCTTAGACTAATTGAAATAAGCCAGACACAACAGGCAAGTATTGCAGGATACCACGCATATGAGATACCTTGAGATGTCAATTATAAAGACAAAAAGTAGAATAATGCTCACCAGGGTCTGGGAGAGGGATAAACGGGGAGTTACTGTTTAATTGGTACATTCTTCACATTTTGGATGTTGAAAAAGACCTGGAAATAGTGGTAAAAATTACAGAACGATGTGAATATACTGAATGCTGCTAAATCATACACTCAAAAGTGTTTAAAATGGTACATTGTATGTTCTGGGCATTTCACACTCATGTTTATTGCCACTCTATTCACAATAGCAAAAACATGGAAACAACCTTGCTGTCCATTGAAAGTGGACTGAATAAAGAAAATGTGGTATTTGTACACAGTGGCGTATTATGCAGTCATAAAGAAGAACAAAATCATGGACTTCGCAGCAACTTGGATGGAGATGGAGACCATCATAATAAGTGAACTCTCACAGAAACAAGGAACTAAACACTAGTCACTCTAGCACAAGGGTGGGGAAGGCAGCTACTGGGCACTTCTAGGGGAGAGAGGGAGGAATGAGATTGGGGGCATGTGGCAATGGATTGGGTACCTGGTCCACTACCAGGGAGAATGAGGACTAGTTAGAAGCCCAAATTTCACCTGCATGCAACCTACTTGTGTAGTTAATCCTCACTTGTACCCCACAACTCTATAGTAAATTTTTTAAAAGCTACTAACTCAGTGATAAGACAAACAGTCCAATTTAAAGTGAGCAAATAGCCATAAAAAAGAACAAAGTCATGAATTTCGCAGCAACCTGGATGGAACTAGAGTCTATAACACTGAGTAATCTCTCACAGAAACAAAGATCTGAGTATCACAT